>JACGTP010000139.1:2668-134941 GCA_023678845.1 Mischocyttarus mexicanus | reverse complement strand
ATGTAGGAATGTGGATTCAGTGTAGAGGTGAATGATTAACGTACACCGATGTTAATTCTACTTATTTAATATTTAATACAGGATGAATAGAATAGCCTTAAAAATAGTGCTTCACACTTCGTTCAACGTAATACAAACAACTGATACTGACACACACACGCCCAAGCCCTTCGGAAAAACTATCTTAATAATCTCTCACTTAAAGTACTCTCTCCCTTACTGAACTTAACTCGAAGCCTTACGCCGCTTATTTATACATCGCCTCCCTTGCACGTTCCTACTTCTTTTCTAGCAACTTCTCGATCATTCTCGATTATCCAACCTTCGATTCTTTCTTCTTCCATCCGGTTCGGGAATGCTCTCGAAGCATCGACGCAACTCGCGATAAGCCAGCGTAATCCGATACATCAAACAAAACATGCATACATACGATTGCCTAATCTTTTATATTATTTCCGCTGTGTTTCTTACTGTTTACTCACGCGGCCCTTTGCTCTTTATCTTTCCCACATATATATATGTTACGTACCAGCCAGACATAAATCATAGTATAAAGGTATTATATTCAATAAAAATAAATAAACTGAAACATTAACTACTTTTTGAAGTTTTCTACGCATTAAAGCCAATGTATTGTGTTAACTTTTAATCATAAATAAAAAATCTTAGGTTATCGTGATTATTACTTTTTGGTGTAAATCCACAAAAAAAGCGAATAAACAATGCTCGCTTTTAAGTGCTTGGTATAAACAAGGAGTATGATGAATAAAAGATTTTTTGCATATACTAGAAATTAAAGCATAGAATAGACAGCTTATTCTATGCGTAAAACTACAATACAAACGCCTAAAAAAAGCCAGCTATGTAAAGTTTAGAACACATTTAAACAAATGTAGTGTAATAGCTTTTGCTCTTAATGCAAATATGAGAAACAAGAGTAATTGCAGCTTTTTTGTTTATGTACGGTCGGTTTCGACCTTACGTCATTAGCCCACATTCTCATGAACGCGCTTAGGCGCTTCATGAGTATTCCCATATACTCGCATTCCCGCCAAGGGCGCTGCATCACACCGCCACGCCCACTAGGACCCATTTTCCAAAGCTAGCTAGACATTCTGATCCTAGACGCTCTACCGAGTAGACCTAAGGGATTCGAGAGCGATATAAGAATACTACAAAGACCTTTGTGCTAGACAAAGACCAACCGCCATAAGCTAAGTACCATTGTAACATAGTTCTATTGTAGACCTCTAAAGTCACAATCCTTATACTCACCTCAACGAACTTATCTGTATATTTAACATCTTCAAGGGGTTTTTATGCCGAAAGGCTTTTTCCCTTTAGAGCCAATAAAGGAACATCGTTTTCCGTCTGGTCAACTACGTGTCTTATTGTTATCTAATCCTTAAACCACCTCCACAGCTAAATAGTTATCTAATTGCGAGAGGACTCCGAATAAGAGAAATTTTGCCCATACAGTTTAAGATATTAGGTGTTGGATTTATTTCGTAGCGTTTTTTTATTAAAAAATAACGATTTATTTAAAATTAAAGTAAAAAATTAAATTATTGAAAATACTGCCCATCGCTTGCCACTACTTTTTCCCATTTGTCAGGTAACTGTCGAATGCCCTGTCGAAAAAACTCTTCATCCTTGGAGGCAATCCATGAATCGATCCAATTTTGGCAATCCTCATATGATGTTAATTTTTCCCCTGATAAACCATAAGCCATTGATCGAAACAGGTGGTAATCCGAAGGGGCAATATCCGGAGAATACAACAGGTGTGTTAAGACTTCCCATTCCAATGTTTCCAGGTATGTTTTCACTGGTTTCGCCACGTCAGGTCGAGCATTGTCGTGCAGTAAAATAACTTTATCGTGCCTTTTGCTTCATTCCGGCTGTTTTTACTTCAATGCACGACTCAAACGCATCAATTGTAACCGGTAGCGATCCCCAGTGATGGTTTTTCATTGGGTTTTAACAATTCATAACAAACTACACCTTGTTGATCCCACCAAATACAAAGGAGGAGCTTAGATCCATGAATATTGCGTTTTTCCACTGATAATGATGGTTGTCCGTGCTAAACCCATGATCTTCTACGTTTCGGATTATTCACAATAAACTTCCTCTAAAATCCGATGACTTCCCGCAGCACTTTTATTCATATTAAAATAATGGAATAAAACTTCCCGCAAAAACACTTTATATGGGATAAACCTCAACATATTTAAATAATAGTACCAAGATGTTATTAACAATTAAAACATAACTTTAAAACCAAGTAAAGTTTGTATTGCTTTCACTTTGGTTTTTGCTGCGATCAAAGCGGATAAACAATGATAGCACTTCTAAGTGTTGGGCAAAAAATGCGTATGTTAGATTGTTGCTTTTTAGCATATACTAAAAATCAAAAAAAAAGAATATTAACCACTTTAAAGTAAAAACTTATATAAAAAAAGCAGACAAATGACTGCTTTTTAAAATTCTCTACGCCACAAAGCAAATGTAGTGTGTTAACTTTCATTCATAAATATAAAATTATTTTTGAGCGTGAATGTTTTTTTTCGGAGTAAATCCTCCATAAAAGCAAATAAACGATGCTCGCATTTTATGGATTTGTTTGAAACAAGGCGTATGTTGAGTGATAGCCTTAACATTTACTAGAAATAAAATCATAAGAACGACCGCTGCTTCTAGGATTTAGGCTTAAATAGAAGCACGTAAATAAAGCTCGCTTTTTTAAAGTTAGAACACATTAAAAGAAATGTAGTGTAATTGCATTTGCGCCTAATGCTAATGTCAAGACTAAAAGTTAACGTTGCTTTTTAGTTTTAGGAAATAGTTAATGCGAATAAACGATTTCTGCTTTTTACAATTCCCTACACATGAAAGCTCTTATATTCAAATAGCTTCTCTGTCTAAAATTTATACCAGAATAATGAGTAAATGCGTTTTTTTATCCTGAAGCGAAAATCAGAGCGCTGAAACGATGACAGTTTTCTAAAGTACACTAAACATTAAAAGGAATAAGGAGTATAATGTTTAGGCTATAAGTTTAAACCAAGCTAAGATTTTAATGCCGTAAATTTTTTTGTTTGCTGCAATCAATGCGGATAAACGATGATCGCTCTTTTAAAGATTAGTATAAACTAGGTATGTTAGATAATAGCTTCTTAGCATATAATTTCAATAAAAAAATAAAATGTTCGTTGCTTTAAAGCTTAAGCTGAAAAAAACCGAAAAAATGACTGCTTTTTAAAGTTTCCTACGAATTAATCAAATGTATCGTTATAGCTTCTAATCCTAAGTATAAAATCTTACTTGGACATAATTGTTTCTTTTTGGTTTTAAAGCTTAATGAAAGCGAATAAACAATAGGCCCTTTTGAGTATTTGGTGTAAATAAGGCGTATTTTAAGTGATAGCCTTTTTACATATACTAGAACTTAGAGCAAAGAAATGATAACATCTTCTACGCGTTTATGATGAATGAAAGCGCATAAGCAATGCACGCTTTTAAAAGTCCAGCACACATTTAAACAAATGAAGTGTAAGAGCTTGTGCGCTAAATGCTAATATAAAAACTAAGGTTTATTGCTGATTTTAAGTATTAGGATAAAATTAAACTCATAATCGATTTCTGCTCTTTTTAATGCCTTACAAATTTAAGCTTACGTAATTACAAGAGGAAATCAGTTTAGATCGATAAAAAAATCGTTTTTTTTCTTATTGCATAAATCGTTAGTATAACTACTCAAGAATATGTGGTAAAAACTTTAAAACTTAATTCGCATTATTCCCGATGCTATGAGCACTTAAGTGACCGCCCGACAGTTTAACACCGTAGCGCGTTTTCGCTACATTATATTTTATACGCGTTTTTCTCGAAACAAGTTTTTTTTAACTTGTGGGCATTCTACTTTAAAAAGTTATTAATCAATCGTTCTAAAATTTTGGAAGGTCGTTTTTTTATTTAATTCTAATTTATTTGAACCTCATACTAGGATTATATTGATATTCAAAATATTGTTTTCTAAGCAAAAAAGATGAAAAAATATGATAACAAAAATAACATTGTGTTCAAGCGCCACAAAAGCATGCAATTTTTAATAATTTTATATTATAATGAAGATCATATTCTTAAGAAATAAGCTGTTAATAAAAAAAAAAATTCTGTTGATTTCAAAGAAAAATTGCAACTTCAGGAACTCCCACCACCAAGACAGCAATAAAAACTTGGCTTGGTTTTACTTTCAGGCCAAAACATGATATTCTACATTCATTTTAATGTTTAGTAAATTTTGAAAAACAGTCATTGTTCCAGCGCTTTGATTTTTGCTTTACGCTAAACAGAGTCATTTACCCATTGTTTTAGTATAAGTTTTAAACGCAAAAGCTATTTAAGTACATAGGCCTTATTGCGTGAGGCATTGTTAAAAGCAGTTATCGTTCATGCAATTTAATTTTATAGCAAAACTAAACGACAGCATAGACTTTTTGTCCTGATATTAGCATAAGGCGCAAAAGCTATTTCACTACATTATTTTAAATGTGTTCTAAGAAATAAAAATCGGGTTTTGTATATGCGCATTTATTTAAGCCGAAAGCCTAAAAAAAATTGTCGTTTTTATGCATTTGTTATATTATATAGGCAAAAAAATTCTCATCTGAAATACTTTTTTTTAAAGAAAAACACTTAGAAACGTACATATTTATAGTGCAACGATTAAGAATAAATGCTAAATACCAGACATTATCAACAGGATTTCTATTGGCTGTACTCTACAAATTCATCACCCAAAATTAGCTTTGGTTTTTGTTTAACATTAAAAAGCATTAAACGTAAAAGCGCTGTAATTTCTGCGTTAATCAAAAAACTTCCGTCTTTTTGATGCTATTTTTTCGGTACTTATTAACAAGCTTTTATCAAAAATAATTTTTTTAAAGAAATACTCCTAGACTCAAACGTATTTTTAGCGCCTCGATTTAGAATAAACACTAAATAACTTGAATAATCCTTAGGTCTAATTTTCGTTGCATCTTCAAAGTCTATCACAAAAAATTTTCTTTGGATTGCACTAAACTCTCAAAAGCGATAACTTGTTAAGCGATTTGATTTCTGCATAAATAAAAAAAACTGCTATTGTTTTAAAGTTTTTTTTGGTACATGTTAAAAAGCTTTCATCCAAAATACTTTTTTTTAAATAAATACTCCTAGACGCCAACATATTTTTAGCGCTATGATTAGGAATAAGCGCAGAAAAGCAAAAATAATATTAAGGACGGATTTTTGCTTTATTCTACAAGTCTAACACAACAAATTTTATTTCATTTGTGCTAAAATTTGTAAGGCAATCACTGTTTAAGCGCTTTAATTTTTGCATTAATCAAAAAACGGACCTATAAAGACATTTTTTCTTGGTATATGCTGATTATCATCCATCCAAAATACTTTTTTCTAAAAGAATACTATTAGAAGCGTACATATTTTTAGCGCTGTGATTAAGGATAAACGCTAAATAGCAGACCTAATTCATAGCTTCCGAAAATCGTTTCGAGGCTTTTTGTTCAGTATTTGCTGATAACCTTTCATCTGATATACTTTCTTCTAAATAAATACTTCTAGAAACTAGCCTATTTTTAGCGCGTTTGTTTACAATAAAAGCTAAATATCAAGAATAATTACAACGTCTAAATTCTAGGTGTATTTCTAAACCATTTCCAAAGACTTTGTGTTTATAGATGCTAAACTTGAGAAAACGATGACCGCTTAAGCGCTTTAGTATATCTGTAAGAACCAAAAAACGGTAGTCTTTCTATCTTTTTCTTGGAATTTGCAGATAAAAATTTATGAGAACTACTTTCTTTTAAAGAAGTACTCCTAGACGCAAACATATTTTTAGCGCCTCGATTGAGAATAAACGCCTAATTGCACACATAATTCTTAGTTTTGATAGTAGCTGTGTTTTAAGAATCTTTCACCAAAACTTTGCTTTGATTTGATCAATACTTTCCAGAACGATTATTATTCAAGCGCTTTAATTTTTGCATCAACTAAATAACTGCTTTTTTCAGAATTTTTTTAGTATATGCTGTTTATCTTTCTTGTAAAATACTTTTTCATAGAACAATTTTTTAGAAAGCGTCTCTATTTTTTCGCCTTGATTAAGAATAAGCGCTAAATAGCAGACATTATTCATAGTTCTAATATTAACTTTATCCCTAAAATCTATCAAAAAAACTTGTTTTTTTTTGCTAACTTTCGTGAATCAATCAATCAATAGGAGCTTTGATTAGTATATGATGAATATAATTATGTAATATATTTATATATGGATATATATTTTGGGTATATGATGAAGAGCTTTTATCACAAAATACTTGTTTCTAAAGTTATACTTATTGAAATAAGCATATTTTAAGAACCTTAATGTTGCATAAACGCTGAATAAGATAAATAATCCTTTGGTCTGAGTTTAACGCTATCTTGAAGATTTATCACTTAAAATTCACTCTGATTTTTGCATGAACCAAAAAACAGACGTCGTTTAGAGACGTTTAGAATACTTTAAAAGTATTTAGAATATTTTTGTTTAACGAAATACCCCCAGAAGCGTACATATTTTTAACAGTCTAATTAAAAATAAACCCTAAATTGCAGACATAATCCAAAGATCTGATTTTAGATGTATCCTACATACATAAAACAAAAAAATTTGCTTTTATTTGTGCTAAGCTTCAGAAAGCGATCACTGTTTCAGCGCTGTGTTAAACAGCTGAGACGCACAAACAGAAGGTGAAATAGACACTAGAAGTGTGAATTAATACAGCGAGTGTCTCGTCTCTCAAATATTCGGTACTCTTAGCGACAGCTTAGGTCACGTTGTTACGACTGCATGGGAGACGTACGCAAGTGCGCTGTATACTTTACTAAAAATTAGCAGCTTCATTCGTTTCTACTAAGATAGCGGAGTTCTTAGGACTGTCAAAACAACGTGTACAAGAAAAATGAACAAGAATCTGGGCGAGCCCCGTCTGCACTGCTAGCTCTTCCACACGACTTAAGATTAAATCGTTAACCGATCTGACATTCTAATTTCAGACCAACGCCCTTGTTAGTCCCAAGGTTTCGTCGTACTTACCTGCTTGGCAAAGTCGACCAGTCAAATCAAAGTAGTTCGCCAATTTTACTTTATTTGATCTGCGATTTTTTGTTCGCGGCATAGTTAATGTCATTCTGAGCGCGGATATTTGCAGATAGCTTTTACGTATGGGTATTTGAACCTTTTTAGCTTCGTCTTTCCGAATATCTGGTATCCGACGATTTATCTAAAACATTGATTAAATTTCGAGAGCAAGAGGAAGCGTTACATTGGTCAGCACGATTCATTTCGATAGAAAATGAGTGTCAATGGTTGTTTAACACGTTAAGCGCGGCACCGATATGGCTGGCCTTTCTGTTCTGCCGGCAGCGAGCAGGCTTTCCTCTAATGTTGCAATAATACAAGATGTTCAGCGACTTCAAGAAAAAAACCATTCTTCATAAATTTAAGAAGAAGCAAGGAGACGTTTATAAAGTTTGGAAATACTGTTCTCGCTGTTATGATCAAAATTTAAAATTATTTGGGAACAATTTAAAAACAAAAAATTAACAGAAGAATGTTGAAAAAAAAAAAATTTAACAAAAAAAATTGTCACAATTTGTTACACATTCGCTTAATTTTATTTATTCGTTGCACATATTTTCCTTTATTTTTTCTTGCATAATCCAAGTTCTCAGTAACAATATCGTTATCTGATGAATATTCTATCTCTATAATTTCGTTAATTTTTTTTTGTCAATTGTAAAGCAACCGGTGGCCACTAACCCCGTCACCCCTCTATGGAAATTGGACTTACACTACTTTCATAATCAATGGTTACGCAATTTCTTTTACCGGCCAATTTTTAATTGAACAAAGCATTGGCATTTTTGAAGATATTAAATACTAACTACTTATAAACAAAAAGTTTACACTAAATTAAGCATAAATTACGCCATATCTCATTTTTTTAAATTGGACTTACACCACTTTTAAAACAAATGGTCCATATAAACTACGAATTACGGAAAAACACGATTTTTTTCGAATTTTTTCACATTTTGATTTTCAATGCAAAAAACTCACATTTCTCGAAACACGCATAATGCACATCTTTATGTAGACAACTTTCCGGATCATATAAAATTTTTTGCTCCAAAGTCGGAGAAACATCCATTTTTTGCTCTAAAATCGTCTAAATGGACTGGACTAATATACCAAAAATTAAAGCATTAGAATTACGACTTTCTTTTGCTAGAACGAAAATCGAAGCGTAGTAACAGTGATCGCGTTTTGAAGTAATTGACATATTGAATTCAATTTAAAGGGATAGCTCTTGATGCTGAATCTAAAATCAGGCTTGATGGTTATTACTGCCTTCAGCCTTTAGCAATATACCTAAACGCTAAAACTATGAATGCTTTAGAGGATATTGCTTTAAGAATAAGTATTTTAGATGATAGCTTTTCTGTATATACCAAAAATCAAACCCTTCGAACGACGGCTGCTTTTGGGCAAATGCTAAAATCAAAGCGCATTACCGGTGTTTGCTTTTTGAAGTTTAGCACAAATAAGACCGAAATAAGACTGATAGGTATTTATGATAAGGCTTAAATCAGATCTATAACTAATTGCTGCTTCTTGGCCTTTATGTTGAATTAAAACGCTAAAACAATAATAGCTTCTTAGCAGGGCTATACACGGCTGTGGTCAACTCTTTAATGTTCGGTCAGTAAGATTTCAACAAGGATTTTCTATATAAAGTAAAGATAATTTTTTATTCTTATTCTACAAGGTAAAAGTAGGCAATTTGCACTATAAATCACTATAATTGAAATAGGTATACCTATAATACTGTACTTATTGTGAAATGCAGACAGTGAAACTACGTCACTCACAATATACTGGAGAAATCACAACAAATTGGGAGTCAAAAGTTGCTCTTAACTAAGACCTTTGTTTTTGTCAGTTCCGAATTTCAAAAAATTGATTATTTGCTTCTTGGCGAGCCTAATTAACAAATGCTGCAATTTGTTTTTTTTTTTAAATTCTCTTAACCGTATTATAAAATATTTAAAAAATATGGAATATAAATATTGTTTTTCTGCTTTTCTACAATGTATAAAAAAATCAGGAACGATGGATAATTGGAGCTTTTTATTGTACAATTGATAGAAAATAAAAATTTTTTTTAATTACCTTTAGCTTTTTGCAAATACTGTTAAACATACAAAAACCAAATTAAACGTACTAATTGGTAAAGAAGCAATGTTTCTTGCTCAAAAATTTTATAAAAATATATTATTGTTAACTATTAAAAAACAATTTCACTTACGCTTCTGCCGATTTATATACTGCTTTATTTTATGGTATTCTGTATCAATGTAAATTTTTAGCCTTGCTCCTTGACACGCTTTTTAGTCCAAAAATTTACAACTTTGGACGGCCGCCCACCCCCTCCTCATCTAGTGAGACTTCTGACGATCAGACATATGCTTTATTGATAAAAATCGAACCCGTTCACGGAAAAATAGTCCTTGCACCGAGAAAGGTCGATTTTTTTGTTACCAGCTGTTAGAATATTTCTGATATTCTGCACAAATAAATTTAAATTTTTGGTTGTAGCTTTTAAGGCAAAAGCTTAGATTAACCCTAAGGCTGAGTTCTACTCTTCAGCATTAAGTCTAAACCAAAGCGCTAAAACAATAATAATTTTTAAAAGTATTGCTCTAAGAAGGAGTATTGAGGTTGGTATCTTTTTAGCATCTACCGTTAATTAAAGCCTAGACATGACAGCTGCTTTTTAGCTAATGGTAAAATTAAAGTACGTAAACAGTAATCGTTTTTTAATAGTTAGCACAAATTAAAGTATGCTTTGAAAAATAGCTTTCTAGAAAAAAGCTTAAATCAGCTCTAGGGCTGATTAATACTTCTCGAGTTCCAGCCAGAGTCAAAGCGATAAAACAATGATCCCTTTTTTTGATTATTGCTTTAAAAAGGAGTACTTTAAGTTGTAGCTTTTCAGCATGTACCTAAAATAATAGCTGAGGAATAACGACTGTTTTTTGGCTTATACTAATATCAATGCGCTTAAACGGTTATTATTTTTGAAAGTTAAACTCAAAAAAAAGAAAATTGGGTGATATTTTTTACAGCATTTGTTAAACAAGGCTTAGAGGAGTAAACATCTTTTTGGCTCTAAGCTTAAAACAAAATAAAAAAACGATGATCGCTTGTCTAAATATTGCTTCAAGCGGAAGTAGTTTTCTACACATATCCAAAATTCTAAGTCAATAAGCTAAACCCGAGCTATCCGGGTAAAGAAAGGAAACGTCCTCTGCATCTCATGTTCTGTGAGACATGGTTGTTTGACACAATGAGAAGAGCACCTAGTTATTGCTCCCTTGCGCTCCAGAGCAAATTGGGCTTGCGCTACCACAGTTAACAACAAATAAACTCACTTGGACTACATGTGCTTTTCCAATATTAGCAGGGTCGATACATAGTTTAAACGAACATCAGACAGTTCGCACTGCATTAAGGAAAATTAAATGGCCACTAAGGTCCTTAGTAGCGCGCATGCATGCGCCACCACATCAAAACAATCTGCTTATACTACCAGGAAAACATCAAAGTCTTCTATAAAAGTCCAGGTCTCAAAGTGTCAAAACACCTTACAAGCAACACCGGTGTCAAGTGTCAAGATTTGGGGGTGCTAACTGTCCTTACAAGGAGGTTATGATTTTCACAGCTAAAAGTGACGTTTGGACACGACCATTTCCGTCGTCTGTTCAGAGGTATATCGCGGCCGCGAAGCCCCGTTACGATAAATTGGAAAATCCATGGAGTTTGGCGCTACAGAGGGGGATAGCCCTGTACCATCGACTAGGTAATAATTTGGACAAGTAACAAGCGACTGGCAATTGTTACGTCCTGTAGCGTAATATATAGTTTGGTCTGTTTTTGGTCAAGCTGTTAAGCCTTTACCAGGGAATGACCTAAAGAATTGTAATAGCAATGACGAATAACGAGTCCGTCAGAGATGACTGGATGGAAGGAATTGATGTTACTTTGCTTAAGAAAAAGGTTTTGATCGAATGTCGGGAGATATATGGAGTAATTAGTCCTGACACACCTTTACCTTTCCGTCGATGTCGGTTTCTATTCTGGATCCCTGAGTAGGTTCTGGGACAGGTTTAGTATCAATAAGAACTGGTTTTAACTAATTTCACCAGAATGTTCACTCATAACTTGGTTTAATAAAGTATGTTTATTCTTTCACCTCAAGAAATAATCTTTCTTTCATGACACACAGATTACACTGATTACAAGATAATTTCTTGTTAACAGACTAAATACTAACTTATTAAGTAACACAGAATTACAGACTTATTAATTGACACAGAATTACGGACTTATGAATAATACTAGATTTCAGACCTATAACTTATACTGGATTTCAGACTCATAAACTAATGCAGGATTGAACAGAAAAATAATGCACCCGTCAACTCTCGACATCCCTTCTTATATCCTTCGTCCGTGCCTACTCCCCAGCACGTCATCTCCTCTTCTTAACTAATCGATTTTCGGAAAATGCACTCTGTCTTCACTATTGGTGAGTTTATTTACGTCTACGACCCTCATTGGTTAATGACCTTATGTACGTGTTATTTGTATTTTGGGATTAAGGTTCGGACGATATTCGGACCAAAGAAATCCGAGTTTTTTCACATGTTGGAGGGAACTTTATCGTTCAGATAATTTATGGTTCCTTGAAACCGATAGGGGTAGATGTGTGTTCGAGGATGTTTAGATTATATGATCCCTTCCAATCCCCAGCTGATATGAGACTGCTGGCCTCATATTTGTATTTTGGAATTAATGTTTAGACAATATTTGGGCCTAAGAAATCCGAGTGTCTCCACATATTGGTTGGGAACTTTATCATTCAGATAATTTATGGTTCCTTAAACCCGATAAAAGATTATTCGTAATACTCGAGGAAAATATCGAGCACTGAGAAGAAAAATAGGAAGAAAGAAAAAAGGGAAACGTCTTAGGACGTAATGCAATAGCTAAGTGACTGTTCCTCCCACATGGGTCGCTCCAATCGCAACCCGATATTTAACTTTCTTGCATGAAACGTCTAGCAGTCGCTTTGTCTAGTACTTACTCTTCTAATGGGTCGCACAAGCGCGCTATACGAGATATGACCAAGCGTTTTGTTCTTGTCTCTGACAATTTCTGTTGATCTTGTTCCGTGAATCTAGACTTATTTCTACTCGAATTCTCGTAAAGGTTTGAATACCCAAACGTATTAATTGTCCGAAAACATCGGCGCGTAGAATCACGTCGACCGTGTCGCGCACATGAAATAGCGGATCCGTCAAAGTCAGATCAGCAAACCACTCTAAACCAACTTCTTGATTTTGCCGGGAAAGAAAATACGGCGAAACTATAGGAATAGCAAGCGCTTTGGTCTGAAATTAGAAGGTCGAATTGGCCGGTAATTAAATCTTAAGCCGTGTTAACAAGCTGGCAGTGCAAGCGGGACTCGTCCAGACTACTGTGAATTTTACTTGTAACTCTGAAGTCTACTCCCAGACGGTCCTAACAACGTGACATGAGCGGTCGCTAAGAGTACCGAATACTCGCGAGACGAGACACTCGCCGTGTGGATTCGCACTTCCGAAGTCTCTTCCACGTTCCGTTCAGCCAACTCTGCTTGCTTAGCCTCAGGCCCTGTTATTCTTTCTTCCCACGGTTTATAACCCACTTTCATCAATGCTTAGGCAAAGTGCAGCATGCGATGATGTCACTCATCAGATTCTTGACATCGCGCGGGGGAACGACAATCAGAATGCTAATGTGGCCTGAGACAAACGAAACATAGTCGCAGTCGAAAAACCTTCTAACGTCACTCCAAAGAACACTTTAGTCTAAACCGGCGGCACTTTTTAAGTGCATAGAAGCCCGAACATGATAACCGTTTACTGCTTTTTTTTCTGTCTCCCTTTTGAGTGGGCGCATTCCGTTGGCGGAATCTCTAGTCATCTAAGCAAATTCCCAAAATTTCCGAAGATTAGTGTACGCAAGTATCCGACGATTAATAAATCGCTTCCGTAGATCTAACTACGTGGGCGCGTAATTTGCATTTGTACTTGCTACGTTTTCAAACAACTCCGCAGCATAGTTCTTCAAGCAGCCTTTCAAGTAATGTAACTTAGTAACATACGCGGTAAATTATGGATCAGCGAGGTAAACAAATCGATAACGTTTTCCCTGTTCGAGCAGTGGTGATCGTACAAGACTCTTAGCCTTCCTTGATTTCTATAACGATATCACGCGACCGGTCGTAAACATCTGATAAAGTGGAGTAAACGCCATTGACAAAGTAGGGGTATCATTCAAGCCTTTCTCCGCAGCAATATCTAGTATTTTCTCGTTCGTGGAGAAGACCAGCTTTCAAGTTGCTTTCACCTCCTCTATCCGCGATGTTACTAATCCCAGCGTGAGCTTTCCACGTGACTCGTTTCTGACAACGTTGCCTATCCTTTCGATAGCCGACCTACGAGAATTTTGTCTAGTTGCGAGCCCTATCACATCCGTCGATCCCTTCGTCGTTGTACTCTTTGGTCTTATAATTGCGGTAAATTATTTAAAGTCCCTAAATAGCCTAAGGAAGCAAATCAAAGTATTTTAGGTTCTGTTATCGGACTAGGACCCGGTGGGGAGATCCGTTCCCCTTCTCTTCGTTTTCCTTCGCTAAGCTACACCATGTATTCACCTGTACCACCACACTACTGCGCTAAGAACTCACGCTAGTAGGGAGATGCGTGTCCAACTCCAAGACCTTCTAAGTCTCCACACGTATGCTTAAACTATCGTGGTAAGGACTGATGCTGGATACGTTTCCCACTCTAAGACGCTCATGGGCTTCACACGTATACCATCACTAACGCGGAAAGGCCTCACATATATAACCTAAAAACGTGCGCACGGAAGACGCGCGTGAATCTAACGACGCGTATGGATGACGTAATACACAGTCTGCATGCATGGAGCGACAAAGGCCCCAATAGCGCCCAAGTTCAGACTCGCTCACAAACAACTTTCTCACAGATAACTGCTTAAAAAGAAACCGTTAAGCCAAATGGCTTTTTCGTCGTAGCCCTTCGTTTTGCTTTTTTATGCAATATGGCGTAAGACTAATGCAATATACATTACTTTTCAGAAAAACAATATACAACGCCCTTATCTGCTGTTATTAAAAATTTAAGCATAATTTTACAAACAAAATGTGTAAATACCATAAGTCTTATGCATCCACCTTATCTCATATCCAAGAAATACAATTTTAACTTTAACCTTCTTACTCATTCCTTATCAAGAGCACTAAAATGTTTACATATCCAACATTAGGATCTAACAAGGAGAAGACATGAAGTGTATCTCGAGTTTCTCTTTGAAACTTTGCACACTTGTAAATGTTGATTAGTACTACAAGGCTATCTATATAACTCTGTCCAATGCTTAACCCTTTTCGAGATATTGGCCGACGAAATTTGAATAAATATTTCACGACGTATATATACCTCTCCATTTCATGTATTGTCATAAGCGGCGGTAGCCGAGCGGGTAAAGGCACAGGCACGTAATTTTTTTGTCGTAAGTTCAAGTCTTGTCGGTTTTATTATTTTTTTTTCTATTTTTTTTTATTTTTATTTTTTTTTATTTATGTCAAGTATGTTTTATTCATCTTCGTTTTTTTTTATTTTTTTAAAAATATGTTTAATAAAAAAACAAAAATTTTTGTAAATGTGGTGCATTGTT
Source organism: Mischocyttarus mexicanus (assembly GCA_023678845.1). Lineage (NCBI taxonomy): Eukaryota > Metazoa > Arthropoda > Insecta > Hymenoptera > Vespidae > Mischocyttarus > Mischocyttarus mexicanus. Next base: position 120,018 of record JACGTP010000139.1, on the reverse strand, counting down.
ATCATGAAACGTGTCAAATTTTTTTTATTCGCGAATGTTCCAAGTAATTTAGAAAATAACAATTATTTAGTTTTGGTAAGTTGCATTGGTAGGCTCTTTATTTAGGAGAGTTACTCCATATTTAGATTTGCCCTTAAAAGCGGCAATGCTGCCAATTTTACGTCTTATGACGTTTTTTTTTTTTTTTATTCTTTTCGCTCGATGTTTTCTTCATGAACCTGAAACGCGGGTGATAAAGACAAATAGTTCAACGTCTTCCGCAGCACGCCGTCAGCAAAAGATAAAAAAACGTATCACATAGCTTAAAGATCCTCGAACCTACATCTACTCCTATCGCACTTTAAGGAGCCAAGAATTATCAAACAGATGAGCTCACTGGTCAGCACTGGACTTTTGCGCGAATCAACGAGATCATTGGCGTGTGACTATTACAACTAAGCAAATAGAAAAGGATGAAAAGCACTTCCGAGAACTGATGAGTATTACGAAGAATTAACTAAACTGGAAAGGAAATTAGGAGGAGTTTATAAAAAGAGAAGCGTCAATTCGCATACTACTCCAGAAGAAATTCAGTAATTTAGGTATACATTCTAAACATAATTAAGATTTTTCTTTGACCAATCCTGTATTAGCATACAGGTCCGTAAACCTGTTTAATCAACAAATCTGTATCTGGTTTTAGTGCTTAGTCCGTATTAAATATATTTGACATAAATATATACGGTGTTTATCTAACAAAATTGTGTACAGTTTTGTGATAAGTTAAATTTAGTCATCAAGGTAATCATAGAATCGCTTAAAATAAACTAAATAGTAAAACGAGTTTAAGATGGAAAATTCTGGTGAGATTAATATAAACTCTGTGACTATGCTAAAACCTAGCGAACCTGTCAGAATCATCGTCAAGGGTCCAAGCTGTCTGTAAACTCGTCAGTTCCGTCACAATATCTTAGGTCATTCCTTGGTAAAAGCTTAACAGTCTGACCGAAAATAGATCAAAGTTTAAAACACGTAACAGGTCGTAACACGAAAAAAAATGTCGCTTTAAAAAAAATTATTAAAATATAAGTTTTATAGCAAATACCGAAAAAAAGCTTAGAAACGACAGCAATTTTTTGCCTTATACTAAAATCAATGAGTATAAACGGGTATCGCTTTTCGTAGTTTTGCACAGATAAAAACAAAAAGGGTGAGAGCTTCTCAGGATCAAGCTTAAATCAGAGCTAAAGCTAAATACTTCTTTTAAGACTTAAGAAAAAAAACAAAGGGCGAAACCAATAATCGATTTGCTGTCAATTGCTTTAAGACTAAAGTATTTTGCTTAAAAACTGTTCAGTATAAACAGATAATCAAACATAAGAACGACAGCTGCTTTTTGGCTTATGTAAAAATCGAAGCGATTGAGCAGTGATCGTGTTTAGAAGATCAGCATAAATTAAAGCAAATTAGGTAAAATAGTCCAGTCAACAAAGCTCTAACTTTGCCATTTTTGGTTAAAAAAATGGGTTACTGTTAAAGAGTTGCATACATACTAGATTATTAATATCTTAAAATATTATTCTGGCAATTTTTATAGAAAGATTGCAAAAACGTTGCGAAAACCCCAAAAATACACTTTTATGAAAATATCTCCTAAACAGTTGCAAATATTTAAAAATTTTTTAAATAAAAGTTGTAGATAATCTAATTGTCTACAAAAAATGTTTTATGACATTTTGCATAAGTGCAATAGTTTTCGCAAAAAATGCGAAAAAACGCAAAAGTACATAAAACAATTTTTTTTTCTTATTTAAAAAACATTTTACAAAAAAATTATTGCAAGCTATTTTAATATTATATTGTCAATAGTGGTATAATTTTTTTAAATTTTTAATTTGTATTTTTGAATAGGTAAAATCACTTTGAAATTTTCAAATCAAATTTTCTTCATAAGAATGTTAATTTTTTTTTTTAATTTTATTAGAATCTACATCAAATTTCCGTTCAGATGATCCCAAAATTTCATCTAATTACCTGTACTTTAAGAAATTATGATTTTGGGGCACCTGGCATTAATACGATACTGGAGCTGAGAGAGAGCGCAATATAATCTCCGTTCTCTGCTTCCCCGAGAAGTGAAGTGATCGATTGTTCAATAGGAACAATCGATGGATCTTACTAATTGAGATGACAGGCGGCATCTCGATCACGCTGATCGAGAGGTTCTGACCCCTAGTTAAGTAGCGGGATTTTCGAACATTCTCTCCCCCAATTCTCGAGCGCAGAACGAGAATTTGAGATGACCAAGAAGAGAAAAAACCGCTGCACACTCTTCAAAGATCCGTGTGTGGTGGAACAGGCAGCGGGACGAGCTTGACGATGGGCCTGGTGATAGTGCTCGAGGCGGTCTTCAGCGTGATGATACGACATAGACCATCCTTTCCTAGGTTGGTGTCCGGAGATATCTTAGGTATTCCCCGACGGCTGGCGAACCTCCGGAAAGCCTTGAGAAACCCTTATAAGACGACTTCGATAAAGATGAGATGGACGACTTTAAAAAAGATTTTGAGATGACTATGTGGGAACTAAGATGTCCTACCAACCCTTCAATTTGAGGGTGCTTTGGTTTTGGAGAAGGAGCGAGAGGGTGAACGATGAGATGACGATGGTGGATCTAACTTGTGAGATGACGGCGGTGGAGGTAACTTTTGATGAGAAGACGACGATGGAGATGACTTTTGGCGAGGAGACGGGGGTGTTGGAGATGACTTTTGGCGGAAAGACGGGGTTGGAGATGCTGAAGGAGTGGATGAGGAGGATGATCGAGAATGAGATGACTGTTGGTGAGATAACCTTCTTCGAGGAGACTTCTGACGAGCTGGCTGATGTGGCAGCCTCTGAAATGACATCGTAGTGTTTGAGATGGGACTCGACGACTTTGACCTCACCTGAGATGCCTTTGGCTTGGTTGAGATAGCGCGGTGTTCTTGGTGGATGAGCGTGTGGTGCTGCTCCCCACAGAAGTTGCACCTCCTCTTGCTCCGGCACTGTCGAACATTGTGCCTCCCTAGACAATTGAAGCACAGTCTTGCTTCCATTACAACCTCCACTCTGTCCTTCCGACTGAGACTGGCGAACTGGGGGGCGAAGGCGAGATAATGCTGCCGCCTGCAATAGCAGCAATTGTTCGAGAGGTCCTGGATAAAGGGCAGCGATTGCCCTTGAGATGTCTGCGACGTAACTGCTTGCCGATGAGATGTCTGCGGCTTGGCTGGCTGAGGAGATGTCTGCTGTTCTTCGTGGGTCTTGTGCCTGTCGATGTCCTTGTCTTCATAGCTGGGAGATCCAGCAGCCTTTCCACCTGAGCCGAGACGAGGAGACGCTTGTTGTTGAATCTTACGAGCAGGTTTCTTCACGCAATATCGAACAACTCAGCCGATAGTTTGAGACTGGTGATGACTTTCGCTGCTTCACCTTCCAGGCTGGAGCGGAGATAGTGCATCTTCTCCACCTGCAAGATGTCTTGGTTGTCCTTCACTAACGAAAAGAACAAGTCCTCGAAGGGCCTCCAGTAAGTAATGGACCCTGAGAATTTCGGCAAGTCGATGATGGGTAGAGATGACCGAGATCGTACTTGCTCGTGTACCCTTGCATGAGATGCCGGGGGCTCTAGTGCTGAGATGTGGCGGCTAAGCAACGAGAGGAATGCGAAGTATGAGTGCATCGTTGCCTCATACCGTCCTTCCTTAAAGTATGGGTGCTCAAACGTCAGCTCCCGAGATTACTTATAGATCTTTTCGTTTCCTGCGTCAAACTTCTTCCAGGCTGCTTCTAGGAAGCTGCGAGTTTGCCCCGCTGTAACTAGGTCCATCGCTGAGAGGTCTTTGATTTTGGCGAGAATTCCGGCAATACTGGCGGCCCGCTACTCCTGCAGGGCTATCTTTGCGGCCATGGTGATGAAAGAGATGTCTTACACCGAACACTGTTACGCGCTTACTTAAGATCCGGCTCGAAGGACCAAAATGTTTGAGAATAGGATAGAGATGGTCAAGTGATGATAGAGAGAAGGATAGGGATGAGATGACTAGTGGACTGTATTGGGGTAAAAAAGACTGGTTTAAGTTGTAGCGTAACAGGTTTATTGAGATGAACAGAGGAAATGAAAGATTAAAGAGATAACAGAAATAATAATATAAGTTATAATGAGACGGTACAGAGTATGAGATGTCGATGCACGTGGACCGGAAGTGACCGGAAGTACGTTACCCAAGAAGACAGATAATGAGCAAACGAGATGATCGGAGAGATCAGGAAGAAAGAGAGGACTTAGTTGGGGAGAAATATATAAAGAAAGAGAGGACAGAGATGTAGATTAATAAGAGAATTAATGAGAGATTAGAGACAAGAAAAACTAGGAGAAGTCTGGTTATAGAGAAGTCACTTTTCAGATAATCGAGAAACACGTCTTAATTCTTTCACTGTGATAATTAGAGTGCGGAACCTCGCACCTTATCGGTAAGGGCTGGTAAAAGGTGTCGACGTGGCAGAGAGCTTTTCCGCTAATTAGCATCTCCCACGATAGTAAGGTGAGATTTTCCAGCAATAAGGAAAAGATAAGGCTATATATGACGTCACGCAGGACCAATCATCTGCTTCCACTAGAAGTGGCGTGATCGATTGTTCAATAGGAACAATCGATGGATCTTCCGAATTGAGATGATAGGCTGCATCTCGATCACGCTGATCGAGAGGTGCTGCACCTAGTTAAGTGGCGGGATTTTCGAACAAATATGAAAAAAAATTGTTTTATGTACTTTTGCGTTTTTTCGCATTTTTTGCGAAAACTATTGCACTTATGCAAAATGTCATAAAACATTTTTTGTAGACAATTAGATTATCTACAACTTTTATTTAAAATATTTTTAAATAATTGCAACTGTTTAGGAGATATTTTCATAAAAGTGTATTTATGGGAATTTCGCAACGTTTTTGCAACCTTTTCGATAAAATAGCCGCAATAATATCTTGGGATATTAATAATCTAGTATGTGTGTAACTCTTTTACAGTTACCTATTTTTTCAACCAAAAATCAGCTCGAAAGAACATTACTGCTTTTCTGCCTTGCACCTAAATTAAAGGGCCACAATGATAATTGATTTTCTGAGTATAGGTTGAAAAAAAAATATATTTTGCCTGATAGCTTATACCAAATATTTTTATATATGTCGAATAGAATAATTCGACAAAAGAAAAACGAGCTAATGTATTCATGAGAGCCGAAAGTATTCACAGGTTTTAGGACTGCCAAAAGCATTCACGCTATATAAAGAAGTATTTATTGAGGGCTGCCCATAGCGATTAGATCATCAGAGCAAGACTCTATCGCAATGTAAATAAGCATTCTTAAACAATGTATATTTCGTAGGACCGTTAGAGCGTAGCAACGTGCAGCGATAATTTGTTAAACGAAAGGACGGTTATAATAAAACGAAGAACTGAGAAGTTAGTCATCGTCTAGCCATCAAGCAGTGAACATCACTTATTTGTATTTTATTGTTATTAGAATATATTACATTTTCATTGAAATGGTCTTATTATCTTTACGAATAATCCGTTATCAGCACCAGTATTTCTACTTTTTGATAGACAGATATTCGTAAAAAGGCTGATGAGAAGAAAGAAATCCCACATTTAAGGGCTCGTCCGGGATTAAAAGAGAATAGATTTCATGTGTGCAATGTAAAATCGTATCAAGTCGTATAAGGTCGTATAAAGTCGTGTAAAGTTGCTTCCAGTTGTATTAAGTCGAAAGTTGCGTTACAATTACCTTCAGCGTAAATCCGATTCAAAAAAGAATTAAGAGTGTTACGCGAGGAAAGTTGACCATGCATGAATACTAAAGTACAGTTTTTAAGAAATCGGTTGTTTTGGTGTAACAGTGATGTAGTGAGACGATAGAGAAGCATTTAGAGTAAGAAAACTAGCTGCTTGAACGATGGCTCAGGTAAAGGTAACGCTTGAAACGAGTGCAGATGAGCAAGAAGTTAAACGTTAGGAATCAATCGGAGTAGCTGTTGATAACGCGTCACTACAAAAACCTGGGGAAGAACGAAAGCGTCAAGGTAAAGCAGTCAAAGAAGGATCCGTCACATGCACCTATGAGTAGATTGACTCAATGATATTTAGAGATTTAAAAGAAGCGGCAAGAAAGTTAAGGTTATCCATAGTTAGAAACAAACAGACGTTAACAAATCGCTTGAAAGATGCGATTGAAGATGAAGAAAGTGAAGAAGAAGAAGAAGAAAAAGAAGACGAAGTCAAACGAGAAAAATAATCACAGAGAAGTGAACAACGCGTGGAAATAGAAGCAGTTAGAGCTACTACGCAACAATTCGCTTTGTTCTTCATAAAGGATGTTGAAAAAAACCTATCACATTTCAACAGAGAGGACAAGATACAAATAGACCACTAGATCTACGATTTAAAAGATACTAGCGCATTGTTGGAATGAAACGATTTGCAGAAGTTTATCTACAGGAAACGTATGTTAAGGAGAGGCAAATATAGCCGAGTGTAGGATAGAGAAATTACACAAAAGGAATACGAGCTCAAGTATTCCTGACAGCCGAGAGTTATCACAGGTTTTAAGACTGCCGATAGCATTCACGCGATATAAAGAAGTATTTATTTAGGGCTGATGATACCGATTAGATTGTAAGAGCGAGACTCTATCGCAATGTAATTAAGTATTCTCAAACAATTTATAGTTCATTGGACCGTTTGAATGTAGCAGTGTGCAGTGATAAGTTGTCATACAAAAAGACAGTTGAAGAAGAATAAAGGACTGAGAAGCAAGTCATAATCTAACCATCAAGCAGTGGACGTCTCTTATTTGTATTTTCATATTATGAGAATATATTGCATTTTCATTGAAATAGTCTTTTTATCTTTAATAACGATCCATTATTAACACTAGTATTCTAACTGTTCGATAGGCAGATATTTGTAGAAAGACTGATGAGAAAAAAAGAATCCTACATATATTTCTGCATATATCAAAAAGAGATTTATAGGAACGATGACTGATTTTTGGCTAATGCATAAATAGATACGCATCACCGGTGAACGTTTTTTAAAGTTCAGCAGAAATCAAAACGAATTTAGTGTAATAGTTTTTAAAGCAAAAGGTAAAATACGGTTTAGATCTAAGTGCTGCTGTTTAGCCTTAAGCTTAAATCAAAGCGCAAAAACATTGATCGCTTTTTACAGTATTTTTTAAAAAAGGAGTATTTTGGATAATTGCTTTACAACGTCTCCGAAAATCAAATCATAAGAACGACGGTTAAAATCATAGAGACGACGGTTTTTTCTCGTCTTTTGCTTAAATTAAAGTCCAATAACAGTGATTGCTTTTTTTAGTCTTGCATAAATCAAAGTAGATTTTGAGTAAATCTTTTAAAGTCTAAGAATAAATTAAGGCCTTGGGCTGGTGGCTGCTTTTTGGCCTTAGGCTTAAATCAAAGTGCAAAAACAATGAACGTTTTACAGAATTTAGCTGTAAACATAAGAATAGTGGATGATAGCTTTTTAGCAAATATTAAAAGTCAAAGCATAGTAATAACTGCGCTTTATGGTTAATGCTAAATTCAAAGTTCATAAACGTTGATCGCTTTTTGAAACTAAGGACTAAACAAAGCAAGTTTAAGGTGAAGTTTTTTCGGCCCTAATATAAAAGAAAACCTAAAGCTGATTGCAGCTTCTTGCCCTTAAGTTTAAAACAAAATGCAAAAACGATAATTGGTTTTGGTAGTAAAGAAATAAAAAGAAATATTTTTGATGATAGTTTTTCAGCCTAACCCAAAAATCAAATTATAAAAACGACGGTCGCTTTTTGGTTTATGCTAAAATCAAAGCGTATAAACGATAATCGCAGCTTAAATTTCAGCACAATTAAAAGCAAATTAAAGGGTAAAGCTTTTGAAGATAAAGATAAAATCTGGCCTAGATTTTATAACTGCTTCTCAGTCTTAAGCTTAGGTTGACACGTTAAGCGCCACGCGTTTTTCTAAAGCAATCCCGTTCAGGCCACGCGCGCCGTCATGGGACACGCTGTCAGCCATCGATGGTTGACGCGGCCTGAACGGAAAGTCCAGTGTCAGCCACCGATGGCTGACATGGCGCTTAACGTGTTAAAGAACAAAAATAATGATCGCTTTTAAGCGTTTTGCTTTAAACAAGAGTAAGCTAACACATCGTGAGACGTGTTTTTTTTTCGTGTGCTCAAATTTTTCTTCGTCCTTAAACGTGGGTCATGCAACTGATGACGAGTTCATTCAGTAAGATTAAAACTAATCGGTCGACCTTTCCCTCGCGTCAGCACATCTTGAAAGAGAAGAAAAGTGAGATCGTGCGATGCTCTAATTCCTAAAAATCACATATATCTTTTTGGCTAAGAAACCATAAGCTACCAAAGCGGTTGCACGAGGCGGACATCTGTATAAACATTCGCACCTTTAACACTGCGACCCTGGAATGCAGTAACTGTTGGCTTCCCGACCCAATAAGGATCGTAGGCGTAATCTAATAAACCAAATAAAAAGAAGAAATGCATTTTCCTGGAGCTGATTTGCTGAACGAAGATAAGAAAACCAAGAAATACCTATAAAAAGGAAAGAGAAAAGGCCGCATGGACATCATTACAACATTTCCAGACTCCAGTAATTAGATTTTATCCTGCATTACTTTGTAAGTCCGTAGTCCTGTATCAGACATACAAGTCCTATGTAAATGTAAGTCTGTATCATGTCTAATTGATAAATCTGCATTTAATTGTGTATAAGTTCACACTCAGTAAGCGAATTATAAAGAAAAAACATTCGCTAAAGATTTAGAATATACTTGTTTATCCAATTAACCAGAGAAGATATATTGTGTTGATATCCATTTTAACACTTTGCCGTCCGCACGATTCGTAAATGTTTTTTCGCCTGGCGCCGGCAGCGCTTATTCGGATCACTTGACTTGTCGCCGGCCGTTCTTGACATTATCGGGAGATTATAAATTGTTAAGTTTTACTAATCTCGTCGTTAGTTCTCATAAGTTCTCAACCCTTTTCCCCTACTTTCATGAAATTTCGAAGATATAAATATGTAAATAAATACAAATTTTGTTTCTTTTATATATTTGTTTGTTTGCATTTTCTTTGGTACTTAGTATTTATCTTTCGTATGGTTCGTCTCACTCATTCAAATCAGTTAGCAACTGTAGCGTTCGCCGAATTCTACTTGTAAGTATCTCACTACCGTCCGACGATTCTGCTTCACTCTCACTTTTTTGATTTTTAATGTCTTCCCAATCGGCCAAGTCGTCCGAAACGTCAGACAAATCGTCCGCGCATTCGTCGTAAATATTTGCATCGTCTCTTTCGTCTGCCAATATAAAAGGGCACAAGAACTTATACAAATAAAAAGTTTGATCACTTGTGTAACTTATTGTTACCGAAACAAAACACCAGCAGAAAGCTAAAGACACTAAAGTGTTGTCCCCGACCCCGAGCGATACTGTGCTCACAACACCACTGTGGTGTCGCCGGCCGTTGGCCACCAGTTTGCGCCCGTCACCACTGTGTTGTCGCCGGCCGTTGGCCAACAGTTTGCGCACGTCACCACTGTGGTGTCGCCGGACGGCATAGTGTTAATTTGTGCTTTTTGGCTTTACGAAAACACCAAAAAAGTTCAGCGATGAGCGATGGACAGAGTATTGCCTAAAAAAACGTATGTTGCATGATAGCTTTTCAGCATATACCAAAAAAAAATCATAGAAACGACGTCCGCTTCTTAATTTTAAGCTAAAATAAAAGTGCATAAACGACGTCTGCTGAAGTTCAAAACTTACTAATGCTAATTCACAGAAGTAGCTTTTAAGCTAAAAGCTAAAATAATGCTTCTCGACGTTACGCAAATACAAAAGCGGAAGACAAACTATTGATTAACAGAGTATTGCTAAAAAAACTGTATGTTAGATGAAAGCTTATCAGAAAATTTTGAAAAAAAGCATACAAACAGCGGGTACTTTTTAGTCTTTAGCTGAAATCAAAGAGCATATACGATGACCGCTTTTTGAAGTTTAGGTCATATTGAAGTGGGTGTAGAGTTATAGCTTCTTGCGTTAAAATTTAATGAAGCTTAAAGAAAAATGATACTGTTTTGCATTAAACTAAAATTAAAGCGCATAAAAACTTTCTGCTGTTTAAAATTTAGCACACACTTAAGCAAATTTACAATAATACTTTTTAACCCTAAAGCTTATTTCAAGCTTAAAAGAAAAAAGCTGTTCTTTAGCGTTTCAAAGATATAAAAGCGAAGGAGTGATAAACGCTAAACAGATTATTGTTAAAAGAAAGCACATGTTAGATGATATATTTTCAGAATATACTGAAAATTAAAGCATAGAAACGACGGCTACTTTTTAGCCTTCAGCTAAAATCAAAGATCACAAGCAACAACCGCTTTTAAAAGTAAAGCTAGTATCAAAGCGAATAAGTTGTAAAGGCTTTGAGGCCCAAAGTGAAAATTAGCAGAACTAAGAATGATTCATTCTTCTAGTTTTTACGCAAATATCAAATGTGATAAAAGATGATCGATTGACAGAGTATTGCTTTAAAAAAACGTATGTAAAATGATAGTTTTTTGGCATATTCCGAAACTTAAAGCATCTAAACATAGGCTGCATTTTGACTTTAAGCTCTAATAAATAAATAGCTTTTTTCGTAAAGTTTAAATCAAGACCAAAGGGAATATATTGCTGTTTTGCACTAATCTTAAATAAAGCCCATCAAAAATTACTGCTTTTCAAAATTTACCACACACTTAAGCAAATGTACATAATTACTTTTTAAGCTTAAATCAAAATTTGAGCTTTAAAGAAAAATGCTGTTTTTAGCGTTCTACAGATGTAAAGAGAATATATTCTTTGGTTAGAGCGTCCGGGATCTTAGTATAGATAAAGATCATGAGGCTATGTTTACATAAGTGGCATACAGTCTCGTAAAGGCATTCTAGAAAGTGCTAAATAATTTTTAAATACAAGAAAACCTTTACGCTTGATCCAACAGGCGGTTAAAGGAAATTTGAAAATGTCGCAACGTTGCCACATTCTCGAACACTGTGTAAGGTAAACATCAAGCAAGAAGAGCACTGTTAATCAGATCCTTTCGACGAACGGTTAAGCGAGCGATGGTCAAATTATTGGTCAAGTGGTGCTAATAGCCGAAGACAAGGATAACCTGAAAAGATTGCTGTTCAGATTTAAAACAAGAGCCAAAAAATTTAATCTCAACATTTCTGTACATAAGACAAAGTCGCTCACAATATCTAAAGAATCAAGAAGATGCAAACTTGCAGTTAATGGACTTAGTGTCGAACAGGTGATGAAATTCCGCTACTTAGAAGTCAATAAAACTAGCAGTAAGAACATCATAGAAGAAGTACGAGCTCAAACAAGAAAAGCAGCAGTAGTATCCAGCTGTCTTAGGGACATAATTTGGCGCAACAAGTACATGAGCATGAACTGCAAGTCTCGTATTTACAAGACCTGTGTAAGGCCAATTATGTCATATGCCATTGAAGCAAGAGCCGAAACTGCTGCTACTAAGGGGTACAGAAATGAAGACCCTACGTTCCATCTCTGGCAAAACACAGTTAGACCGCCATCGCAACGAAGATATAAGAAAGGATTGCAATGTCTAAGATATAGTGCGCTGGGCCCGACAAAGAAGGAGAGAATGGAGGGATCACGTTGCGAGAATGGAGTACCGGGAAGACCTTGCAAACGATGGTGTGAAAGCTGGACCTCCTCATCGCAGGAGGTATAAAAAAAAAAAAAAAGTTGGAGAAAAACAGGACATTGTCCTAAACTAAGAAGAAGAAGTAGTGGTATAGTGTATTACATTTTTTTATTACTATCCGTTAATTATTCAAAAAAAAAGTTTTAAAAGAATAGGCTTTGATTGTCGTTTTTTTGTTTTTAGGTAAGGTTTATGTATAAAAAAAGTCAATGTTTAAATGTACCGAAAATTTGTAAATAGTTAACAAATTACCTTAGTTTTTAGATCAACACATTTGTTTATTCGATCCAATAATACTAATAATAAACTTCTTTTGCCGATGTAAAAGCTAATGAGCGATTAACGATAGACAGGGTATTGCATAAAAATGCACATGTTTGATGATAGCTTCTTAGCGCATTATTATTTTAGGACGATTCGCAGAAGTTTATTTACGGAAAACATGTGTTTAAAGATGGGCCAGAAAAATCATTTTTTTCGAAACATAAATTAAATCAAAGGATAGTTTGAAGGATAGTTTTATAACAAAAAAAGAAATAAAAATAAATTCAGTAGCAATTAATTTGTAGTTACTTTGGTGCAAACAATAACCAAACGAAAGTAGCCGTAAGTACATTTATAGTATGTAGAAAATCGCAAATTTAAGCAGCGTTAAAAATACCGCCCTTATACAATACATAGCGAATGGTTTGCAAGGAGAACGTCACGATAAGGCAGTATTGTATGAGTCGCTACGTTTACACAATTGAAGAACAATATTAAAATTTTTGTTGAAATTAAATAAAATACAGCACAAAGAACTTCAGTTAGAAAAGATAATTAATGAAACGTAGCATATACGCGCATTGGTATATCACTAACGGTAAATAAAGACTACTATGTTAAGGTTTTGGTTAGAGACAACATAGATATCGATTATGTCCAAATAAAAACAATTGACTCAAACTTCCTAATAGTAATAACTAGCAACTAATTGTAATTACTCAAGTCAGGCAGTTAAAAATATATGATTTAAATATTATTGGCATTCTTACTGCCACAAAAAAAGTTGCGTTTAAGATTACCACTTTCGGTACAAGCCCGCTATACGCCATAACATTTCCGCTGTATGGGGTGCTACGCCAAATATACATACATAGCATATGGTCGGTATTATTTTGTATGATGATTTACTTGAGCGTTTAATGAGAACTTTACTTGATAACACAATATTTTTTATAACAAGTATTGTTTGTGTAACGTTTTGCTACAATTTCAAATAATATTTTTATGGCCAAGCGTTGTTATGTAAAAAAATCATTTTGTCGTGTTTCTGCTCGTATGAAGGTCGTTTTTCTTTTAGAGCTCTAATAAAACCCATCAATTGAAGTCAATAACTAATTTCCGTAAAAGTCTCATTCAGTTTAAGCAGCTCGTAATAAAATAAACCTTGCTCGTCCAAAAATGCAGAGAAGAAGCTTTGAACCATGAATATTTTTTTTTGCGGACGATTTTTTGCATAGCTGTGCTTACCCTATGATTTTCGACGCTTTAAATTATCGTCATAAGTCCCCATTTTGCGCCGCAAGTGAAGATATGGTCCAAAAAACCTCTTCCTTTTTGCCGTTAAAGCAGTAGTTTACACACGAGAAAACGCCGCTCAATGTCTCTCGGTTTTAATTCATACGATACTTAATGTCCTTGCTATAGCATCATTCCTAACCCCTTTAAACGATTCGAAATTGTTAGCGCATCTACTTGCAGTATTTTTTAAAACTCTGCTAACGCCAGACATAGACCCTAATCAAGCAATTTCTCTATTTTTGCGTCTTTAAATTTTGTCAGGGCTCTGAAGAGTTTCATTTTCAAGATAAAAAATAATATTTTTGATACGTCGAAACCTGTCTTTGCATATCGTATCCGACAGAGCATGGTCGCGATAATTCTCAACAAGAATTCTGTGAGCTTCAGCTGCAAACTTCTGTTTAATATAGTAAAGCAATAAAGTTGTTAACAGAAGTACTTTATTTGGCACAAAAATAAACATTCCTTATACCAATAAACTAACACGTGATGGACATTATATTAAAGTTTAGGGTAACATTCAATACTTCGTTGCTTTACATTTACCTTACCATTACCTTTCGAAATTCTATGCATGGTGTACTGATAATGACATCTTTTAAAAAAAAGCAAGAAATTATTCTGAGTCTTACAATAAAAGTTTAATAAGACTATATTTACTAATTTATATAAAAAGTAGATAACCCAAATTTCAGGAATCTACGTAAACAAAAACTAAGAAGGGTAATACCTAATTTTAATATACAAAACAAATCACTGATGAAACTACCACTTGAAATAACATAAAGATTTATGAAATTAAAAAATATGGTAAGAAATAATGTGGTAATAAGTTTTAGACATTTTTCATAATTCACTAACGTGACGAAGCACTATAACTATTAGTTAACGAGGTATAAGCCAAGATTTTTTATCCACAGAGCACACATTTTTTAGCAAACGCATAGTACCCATGTAAATGTAGATGACATTCTCGACCTTCTAAAATTTTTTTCTATCATGCCAGAGCAGCATTTTGTCCAAATGCAAATATGTAGCATGATCAATATTTTATTTTTCCCATTTAGTCCAAACAATTTAGAATGTTGCACGTAAAAAACGGAAAAAAATTTTAAAAAGTCCGGAATGTGGTCTACATTAAGATGTGCTTTATGCAAACTCTAAAAAAGTCTTTGTCTATAATTTTATTTTTCTTCCTTCATTTTTGGCTCATTCGCAAACATCGTAGACTGCATAGCTGTTCCTTTTTTACTGACAAAATTTTATTCTTCATCTTATCCTGTTACTTAACTACAATAATAATTATTTATTCTAGGAATATATTATTTTTTTTACCCAGTAAAACTCTAAATTTTAATCAGTTTATTATTCGGTTCTCTTAAAGTCTATAATACTTAATTATAATTATCGTTTCGTGTTGATTAGTTCTCTAACTTTTACATGGTTTTAATTATGTCCGGTATAATTCATAATCCTAAATATTTTTGTATCGTTACAAGTTTCTAGAAATTTCAGTTAAGTTTTTTTAGATGATTCTACATCTCGTACTGCTCGCCTTTTTTTGATTTGCTACATGACTGTGTTTGAAGAGTATTCTGTAATTGTTTAGTGTATCAGTTAGGCTTATTGGCACACTACCTGAGCAAGAGCTACATTCTCTGATCTATCTTACAAGGTTTGTTAAATGAAAATTCTCTATAATTAGTATTTTTTTCAATAATCACAAATTAATAATAATCACATTCTTTTATAGCTTTGACATTACTTTATTCTGTGACGTGCCGCCACGTTTTGCTGTATTTTTTTTTCGCAGTAATTTAACTAGACTACGAGTGATACGGTTTCGAGTAGAATATATATATATAAGAAATTTAAACTAACGCTTAGTAGTTAATATGCAGGACTAATGAGATATAACCCGGTAATTTACATAAAGTTCAGATCAGCCAAATTTCAATAGTTTATGCAAATTTTTACGAGACAATGAAATGTACTTTTAAGTAGAAGGAATAAACCAGTGTCCAAACCCTTACTCGTATTATTATTAAATTTAATAATTAAAAAAGACCTACAAGAATAGATAAATATCGATACAATGTAAACCCTCGATCCTTTTTCCCTTACAAGTTACCATATTAACTAGCCCTACAAATTAACCGAACAAACGTTCCCTTTAGATTGAATAGATTAAGGAATGTTGGATATAAACTTAAATAGACCAAGAAATGTTAAATGTAAACCTAAGTAGACCTAAAACTGTTGGAACTAAAAAGACTACGTGCCGACAGCTGTTTGCCGGCTCGATCGCATAGTGTTAGCTGACTCATAGCAATAAACTTAAAAGGGTAGATAAAAGAAATACCGTAGGAAAAAATCGAACTTAGAAAACCTAGTGTAGAATCTACCTAGAATCAAGTGTACACTAGAAAAATCAAGTAGAACGCAAAACCTTAGCGCGTAAGACAGAAGATAGAAATTAGTTTATGTAACAAATATTGTAATTAATTTAGTGTACTAAAAACCTATTACATCAAGAATATAAAGAAAACATAGGCGAAGAAAAAAATATATTGCCATTGCGTTTGTTTCGTTTCGGTATATCAAAATAAAAAAAAATTATGTTTCTAAGTAGTATAGAAATCGAGATATTGAATTTTCAGAACGCTTAACCATTTTGAAATCCCGAAGTCGAGTTTGCTACGCTGCGAGCAAGTCACGTTCCGCCTCGATCGACTCCGCCCATCCACACCGCTCACAGCCGTGATCGATGATGCTCGCCTCATTTCTCCTCCGTCAGTTATACTTCGACAATGACTTTCTATATTAAAAAGGACTAGTTTTTTATTAATATGTTACAGGTTGAAAGTAGACGATTAACACTATAGATCACTTCAAACAAAATGGCTGTACCTATAATACCGTACTTGTTATCAAATGCACACTTTGAGGCTATGTCACTCAAAATCTTCAGACGAAAACATAAAAATTTTTGAGTAAAAAGTTGCGTTTAACTAAGACCTTTGTTTTTGTTTTTTCAGAATTTCAAAAAATTGATTATTCGCTTCTTGGCGAGTTTAATTAAAAAATGCCGCAATTTGTCATTTTTTTGACAAATTTTGCAAGCAAATTGTTTAGCGCAGCTATACTATCAAAAATGTCATTTGATCTTTATAATTGAAAATCATTTTTTATTTTATCTCTTTCGGAGTTTCTCTAAAAATGATTAACAAAAATTCTTAAAATCTACATATGGAACAATGTGTTAACAGAAAGACACATAAGTCAAATAGTTACTTAGTAAACATATTTACGTAAAAATAATGTCAATCTGACGTCATTAAAAATGATCTTGAACGTTAGAAATCGGTTCTAAAACCAGTCATGTAAAGGTCCCTATTTCGTACTTTTTCTCGAATAATTCTTACATAAATATGACCTATATATGACGTCCATTTGATGTTTACTTGACATAACTGTGACGTAAAATCAGTCATAATAATTACAAAATTGGCTTAAAAATTACTTTGTTTTTCTAGCATTGTAAAGGGAATTTCTGAAAATTAGGGATTTTTTAATTTAATTTTAAATTTTAAATTCCTTTAACTAAAAATCAAATTATTACAAATAAAACTAAATAAAAATAAGAATACAAAAAAAATAAATAATATTACAGATTCAATACTTAAAATTATCGTCTTGAAAAGACTATCACAAAGCATTTGTTTGTAGATGTACATAATGAACTTATGTATGTAATTTCTATTATAAATGTAGTAATTTCTTGCAATTTTTTTATAGTATGGGGTTTAGTAGATGATATTTTAATCTCTTTGCACCACTTCGCCTTGTGTTTAGAAGCTCTTTGATTTCCTGATTGGAACTAATTACTACCCGTTTTGGAAAATGCAGCACTAACCCACGTAAGAAATTTCTTCAATATCACACCTAAAAAAATTATAATTACTTCAATATTATACAAATTACAATATTATAATAATAATACACTAGGAAATTAAAGAAGGAACTTATATACGTGTACTTTTTCGTTTCTTCTTTTTTCTTTCGTGATATTCTTTGTAAGTCGATAATTTTGACTCGAAATCAGAAACTGATTTCTCAGTGTGTAGTAGTAATTTTTGTCTTATATTTTCTAAAATGTCACGGTTAACATTCGACATATTTGACCACTATGTGCCGTCAGTCTTTGTTTCAAATTTTTCATCCTTACTGAAAGTGTTCTCAGAATAGTTAAGACTGCATCAATTTTATCTGAAATCATTTTGATATTCATAAACTGACTTATTACTTAATTAAAAAATAATTTTTTTTAAATGGTAGTAGCAATAGTATCAAAAAAAAAGAGAGAGATTAAAATATATTAAAAAGTAATAGTAAAAGTATTACTTACATTGTAATGTGCAATGTGCACAGGGTCCGAAGAGGTTATATGTCATATTTAACACTTGGCGTGCGGGCAACGTATTTTTACGCTTTTTACAGTCTTTTACTAGAGCACGTGTCACGTAAAAATACGTATTTAGTAGAATAAAAAAAAATAAAATAAAAAAAGTAAGGTTCATAAAAACAAAGTAGTTTTCTATTAACTGCGATTTTTCTGAATAGCCAAACTTCCGCGCGATTCACGATACGCGGTCATGCCATCTATCGACGTAACATACAACCAATGATTTTACACCTATGAAATTATATGTGTGACGTCCCGCCATGATTTCCCACATTATTTTTTCGCCAGTAGTATAACTAAAGCACTAGTAGTACCATTTCTAGTCTAAAGTAACATTTTATTAAACAATACATATTAGTTATATAGAGGTCTGATCAACCAGATTCCAGTAGTTAATATAAAAGTTAACAACAACCATTTCCTCTGATTAAGGTATTATTATAAAAATAAATAACAATTACTTTCAATAATTTAAATAAAAGAACCATTAAGTAATACCGGTAATTTAAATAAGAAAAATTAACTAAACGTAAGATAATATTATAACGAATTACCATTGAGAAGAGAACTTGAAACTAATTTTGATAATCGGAATATCGGATGGAACGTACTTGTGAAAGAAAAAGGAAACATAAATTATCGGCACTTAGAAACCCTACGCAGATATCGTTGGCCGATTACATACACCCTCTCTAATAACCATACCAGTAAATTAAATAAAAGAATAAGGATGCCCGTTGAAATGGAAGAAAGGCATATGCTTTCTTTTAATAATACATAAGCGAAAAGTCGAAGTAATTTCTAGAACCTAAGCCTGGGAAGACCAAAGGATCTCGAAACTAAAGTAGAAGCACGTGTTGTTGGAAAAAGAATTATGCCACCAAAGCGTCTAATGTCCATCGAATACCCTTTCGCTTTCCCCAGAGAAAGTTACCGTTATTCTAAGTTTTGAAAAACCATAGGCGTAGAAGTAGCTTAAGTCGTAGTTATATTAGTCCTAAGGACCTATATAATTATGATTAACCAGTGCTTCTGCACCTATGCAATGTTAATATAGCGAAATAAGAGAGAATCGATAAGAGGAAATAAATGTACAAGGAGTAATGCGCGATTCCGAGAATATTGAGCTAGTGATAAGTTTGTCTATATGTGAATAATAATTTGAAACCTGATTGCGTGATGAACAACTAATGTAACTGTTGCCTCGGGGGTCGAAAGGAGAAACCTTCTGGACAATAGCCGCCATAGGCAGCGTTGATGTATAAAGAACTGAGCAGATATCCTATCAACTGACGAAGATAATTGATTTATGATATGGCTGGATTGGAGCCTTTTAAAAATAAAGATATCTTCGTTAAAAACAATTCTAGAAAGAAAACGGAACTTGCTAGGAATAGAGAGGTCGGTCCTATACGTCAGCCCTATGCCACCTCCACTTTTTCTTTATGTCTTAAGGTTATATAAGGAGAGACGTTTTGGCCCGCGACACAGTTGCATTATTCTATTCTTACTTAAGATTCTACTCATAAAATTCAATTATTAGCTTTTTGTCTTGTCTTATTTTCCAAAAATGGGTGAAACCACTAAATGAGTGAAACCACTCATATCCCAAATCAACGTTGTTCTGATCACCGACGCTTCCTTCCGACGGCCCCATTCTCCCTAGAACGAAGGAGCTGAGTAAGGTCTAAAAGTTTACAACAACTGAAGTAAGTATTCGGCAAAGATATAATTAATAAAATCATTTTAACCGAAATAAATAATAGTATCATTTTAATAGAAACTATAACCCACTATATCGAAAGTAGAATCAAATTAACACCTACAAGTATTACAATCATATACATAACAAATTAATTAAACGCATGATCAATTTCCTAATATAATTTCTCAACGTTCTAAATAACTGTCCATAGTGTTTCATAACTTTATCCTTTTTACCGTGCAATAACCTGAAATAATCCTAGAAAATATCTACGTCTTGTCATTTTTTATCGCTTCTTGATCTTCGGAAAACGAGCCTGCCTGGTCCCGGCTTAACTCGGTGAACGCAGAGTGGCTATACAGGCTTAGCAATAATACTTTCCATCAATCGTCAGTTGAGACGTAAAATATGGCTTATTTATGACATAAATAATATGTAAAAAATATGACTTAGAAATGACATCAAAGCGTGATGTAAATTTTATGCCAGATTGAGGTCATATTTACGTAAAAATTTTATGTCAAAAAAATTACCTAGATCGAATGTCATATTAACGTCTTGTGTTTACTGGGTATATATTAAAAATGATGTCAAGCAAGATAAACAAAAAGTTAAAACTTTTTTTTAAATATTAATTTTTGTAGAACGATTTTTATTTACTATAATACCATAAGTAAAGATTATAATGGAAAACTAAATTAAAAGGACTTCTTTTATAAAAAATTTCGTAGTACTGATAGGTAACCCATCGAAGTTTTAAGAATCTATAAAACAAAGTACATAGAAATATTAAATTTCTAATATACATACATAAAACATCTGCCAGTATAAAAAATACTTACGTCGGTAAAAGTTGCCAATGATAAAATAAAGAATTTACCAGAAGTTAGTTGTTGTGGTTTTTTCATTCGTAACATGCATATAAAAATCATTTTTTGGTTGTTTGGTGAAATTTTATACCACTCGTAACAATAAAATGCATTGCAAAGACTTGTACTCTAAATGATTCAAAAAGCATTAAAAAGTATATTACTTTACTGAATTATTATAGAGTGTCCTATAAAATTTGATTTATATCAATTTTGCCTAATATAAAAAAAAGTATAATATGTCTTAAATTTTTGGTTAAAAAATTGAAATTAAAGCAATTTTAGACTAATAAAAAAGTTGTTTTTAATGATTTATTTAAGTAAAATAAAATAATGTTAATATGTATTGTTTAAATTTTTAAAAAAACTTATGGCTTGTAAACAAAATTAATAAATAAAAGTGAAAAAATATACTATTATTCAGAAATAGACTTAGTTACTACTATGTAAGTAAAAAGAAGATTTTAATTTTAATAATCCTTTAGAAAAAGTAAATACTGGTGTAGTATTGTAGTTAGTATTTATATTAATAAGATAATTCCGTTTAGAATAGTTGATCGATAGTGTATACACCGATAGTCGACATCTCGATATTTGATACCGCGACAGCCGAAACGGGCTTAGAAAAAACAAGCAAGCGAAAAAAGACGCCTGAAAGGACCGCGAGACATTTTTGCGACGAATACCATAGCGCACAGACGTGTAATAGTTATTTGTATTTTAATAAATATAGTTTTGGTTAAAGAAGAAATAAACCCCTAGACACCATCTTTTCTTCCTTCTTTCCAACACATATCTGTTAGTATTCCATTCTCCTAAAAAGTAACCAACACTGGTATCCGTAATTTTTTAACAAAATCCAGTAATACATATATATGTTTAAAGAATACTGTTTATACTTATAAGTGTAAATTGTAGGCTGTTTATGGAATATATCAGCTATTTATAATTCACGGCTGCTATTGCTCCTTGACTTTAGTAGTCATATAAAAACATGTATGGTAAATGCAGCTGAGCTGTGGCATACCAAAAATATAAATTATTTGTTATTATAAAGAAATACAATCAGAGACGTAAAATTTATTGCTTTAAATCAAAGTAAATAAGACACTCATAATTTAATTTTTTATTTTTATTACTTCTTGAATAAGACACTCGCCAATGTAGCAATAAATAAACAGTGTACTTAGGACGCAAAAAGCATAAATAAAAAATATGATTAACGTTAATCCGTCTTTTTCAACTGAACCCTAAAAATAAAAAATAAAAATAGAGAAAGACTTAAGATCCTTCATACATTTATGTATCTCCTGCATTACGTACTATTAGCGTGTTATAACCAGATATACAAAGCTGAAAAGTACATCCTGTCAATTGTTGGAGTATTACTATATTAAAACAATTTTCCAAAGTTTTTGCTTGTCTATAATATGTTAACTAATATAATTATTACAATTTTTTATTTTAAAACAATGTGCAATAATTCAAATGTAAGAAATATCTATAAAATCTTTTATATATTAGATTTGTTTATTTTTTATTGTTTTTTTTACGAGGCTTTAAGAAACTTTATTATTAAAGATCTAGAAGTTAAAAAATAAAAATGTTTTTTAAAGCATAAGATATAGGCGATTATCAACATAGCTTTTTTACCCTCGAAACTTCCCAAATAGGCATTAAAAACAATTTTTTCTACCAAAGCATGTAGTATAAGCGAATAAATTATTGGAAAAATAACTTTTTTTATAAAGAAGATATATTATATGTATATATAAGATATTTTAAAGTAAAATTTATTTTATTAAATATAATATTACAATGTTTTACTACAATAAAAAAATTTCAGAAAAAAAGTAAAAAAATTCGAAATCTTAATAATCATAAATCTACTAGCTAGTAAGTTATTAGGTTTTATTTTTCAAAAATTTTTTATGTAATATCTATTATAGTATAGTAGTTTTAATCGTAGGCGGTTTCTTTAGAAGAGAAAGTTTTAGTAAGCTTAAGACATTCATATAAATTCTTTAATTTTTTAGGAATAAAAAAGACTTTTGCAAAAAAATATTAACATTTTCTCATATTGTTTTTTGCGTGCGTATATTATATATTTTGAAGGTAAATAAAATATTCATATAATAAACAAAGTATACAATGACAATTATATTATATTTTCCATTTATTGTATCTTATTTTGTAGCATAAATATACTTAACATTCTTTCAATCACTAGCATATTTAAATAGAAAAAAATTGTAATAATAACAAATAGCATTCAGATGTTTATCAAAAGAAACCTTACAAAATCGGTATTAAAGAAAAAAATATTACTAATTGAATAAAACCGACTAGTCCACAGTGATTAAAAAAAAGTTATAGACAAAATTATAAAGAAAAAAAAATATAAAATAATTATTTTAAAAAATACAACAATATTTTGATCAGATTTTAAATGGCTATTATATTTGACTAATTAAACAAAATACGACGATTCCTAAGGATTTATCAGGTAAAAAAAGGTGACATATCTCGTCGGTAAGTTAAGTGTTTAGTAAAATTTTTTTTGGTTATTTTATTTCTTTACTCTATTTGGTTTAAATATTTAATAAAATATAAAAAACAGAAGTTTAGAAAAACACATAAATTGTTTTTAGTTCGTTATATAGTCCAAATTATTAAACCGAAATAGTTGCCTTCATATCGCTTTAAAGTCTATTATTATCATTTAACACCACCACTGTCTTCTTCTTCTATTTCATAAATTAAGCTTTAGGCCTGTGTTTTATTGGGCTGGGTCCTCCAGAGAGGCCGACACTCAGCTGTCCAACCATCGTTTAAGGGGTATTCCAGGGGGTCTAATTTCTTTTAGTCTGTTCTCGCGTGCTGCTTTCATTATTCTATCAGCATCCATTCTGGATATGTGTTCATCCTAATTTCTTCTTTTGATTTGTCCCCATTTTACTACATCGTGGATATCGCATTCTTTTCTAATGTTGTCTTTCTTTATGCGATCTTTTCTTGTTTTTCCTCAAGTCGGCCTGCGAATGTTCATTTCAGAAGTTTTTAGTGCCTGCTTCGTTCTTTTGGTTTCTGCTCTAGTTTTGATTGCATATGTCAATATTGGGCGTTCCCGTGTTTTATATACTCTAGTTTTTGTTTTTTTTCTTAAGTATTTGTTTCTCCATATGAAATCATTTAAAGCTTCTCAGACCACTGCAACTTTCCTTACTTGATTTGTTGTTTTCCTATAAATGTCTCGGTGACTTCTTATCTCTACTCCCAAGTAAATAAATGTNATCTCTACATTAAAAACACAAAAAGCAAAAGATTTTATTAGTCTCATAAAATCAAAAGAAATAAAAAGCACAGGAAAGATAATTTTGTCTGTTCAGTACTCGGGAATAAATTTTGCGAAATTTAGGAACCATTTAAAAAATAAAAATAGTAATCACAAAAATAAAAATAAGCTATGGTTAGTAATTGTGGAACAATGCATAAATGAATACAAATCACAGTTCCACGGGTTTCTCTTTAAACTATTTATTAACAGAAGCTAATAATTTAATAATTCCTAGGGAAATAACTACAAATACAAAAGCAAATCTAAGTTTGAAATTATCAATAGCAATACACAACGCTAATAAAACCTACTATATCAATAAACATTATTATGATAAACATACATAAGAAATAAATTATAAAGAAGAAGATTAGGTATACGTTCAGAATAATAATAAATTAAATAGAAAAAAAATTAGATCTTTTCCGAACAGGTCCTTTCCAAATAGTAAAAAGAAATATCTGATTTTATTTATAAAATAAATAATAGATAAAAGAGCAAAAACTTGAATTTGTTTACACAACCAAGTTGGTTTCATATTGTCCTGATCCCAAACACTTCTCTGGGGGAAGGGAGGATTTAAGTTTGTCGTCTCTAAAAAACTTATCTGCTAATGCAATTTAGTTCTAAAATGAGTCGTCACGGAAGGCTAAGTCAAATCGTTATCACTTCTTTGGTTTCGCCTCGTACGGAGAAAGTGAAAGGTTAGACACGAGCTCTCAACACGTTTAAGTCGACACGTTTAGTTTGTTCAAATTTTCAAATTGTAATTAGATTTGAGAGTTTTTATGGATCACAGATCCCAAATCCGACTTTGTTGTTGATTAAGGTCTGTATATTATATTGTAAGGTATTTATTATAAGTTATTTATTGTAAATTACAGTTTTTTTCTGCATCAAAATACGTCGTATTCATTTCAACACTAGTTAGAAATAAAATTTAATATAAGTTTTAAGATTGAAACTTACATATATATAATTGTTATTTTTATTTGATTTGGAACGATTGCATATAAAAGTTATTTGACACGTTTTTTAATACACTAGCGAATAATTTTTAATGAACCAACTATACTGCAGTTGCAAGTCGGCTTTTTTACTAGTTAGGATAATATGAGTAATGTAAAGCGATAAAATAGAGAGATACTAAAGAGTGTTCAGTCTTTAGTATCTGTGATTATGGCCTTATAACGAGCAATATAGTCATAATCAGCTATATGAAAGCAACCTAAGATTTAAATATATTAGTTTATAAATATTTACGGGAAAAATGTGGAACTCGGTAAGGAGAGTACGGGAAGAAAGAGTGAGGTTTTGAGCCCTACATGATGGTCTAATTATCAAATTATTTTAAGAGTATGTAGTGTATAATAGGACGTCTAGCGGTGACTTACTATTTTGTAATTATTTTAGCAAGTTGCATTTATTATTGTACGGTTATTTGCACTTAACTACTAGTTTTGTTTAAAAAAATTTTTAATTTATTCTAATTTTTTTATCTGTAAGGGTTAAAATCTTGCTGTATGCGTGAGTCTTGCCTTACTATACAATTTCACATCTTATTGAGTATCGCTTGTATTACAAATCTCAAAGTCGTTCAGTTTGGTATAGTTATTAATAATTGTAAGTGTAGTAGCAACTGGTAGTAGATTGTTACTTCTTAGAAGGTTGCGTGTGCGTTTCAATTAGTTTTGGAGAATTGAAATAATTAAAATAAAAATATTCTTATTTTTAATAAATATGAAACATTCACTAATTAGTAAATGCCTAGCTCTAAACTTTAAAACACCTTTTCAGGAGAACAACAAACAAAGACTTAAAAGTTATGTTGGTTAGCTAAGAAACAGCTATTATCCTCTTTTCCAGAAAATTGCTCTTCATCTATTCCTGCGTTTTCTTGAGACCTCACTTACTTTACATTTTCTCCGATGGAAATGTCCTTCTACGGAAGCACCTAATACGTCTTAGACGTAACAACTACCATAATTTATATTTAAATCCTACTCTTATCGATCGCAGTTTTACATGGGGTATTACCAGCTTCAATATTACTTTAAATTGGTTGATAATACATGTACATTTTTCTTTATTTTTATCTGTCCTAATCCATTTTTAGTCGTTATTTAATTTTGGAAAAGTAAGCCTGCTTGGCCTAGTCTAAACTCGGTGAGAATATAGTGGCTAAAACAGCTATTCAAAAAATGGTACACAAAAAAAAAAATTTATCAGATTTAAAAAAATCCAATTGTTTTATAGCGTTTTTACACAAGCAAAAATTAGAAGCCAATAAGTTTTGTAATATTTTGGACCTTAAGTGATTTTTAAACAAATTTAGTTTTATATATAACTGCTAGTTTCAGTAACGTTTAATATGTTGTTTTTTTTCTTTTATTATTAGTCAAAAAGACTAAAGTTTTAATAATTTCCAGTCGTACGACTTTATATGTCTATTTTTTAACCATTTTTTAGAAAAAGTAGAGAAGCGCGACTCTTTGTTTTTTGAAGCTAAATTTTATTTTCTAAAAATTAAAAATTTATTAACTTAGCAAAAACAGCTTTAAATTTTTTTATATGCTTAAAACATATGTGTAATAAAATGTTTAAGATTATAAGGTAATTTTCAAAAGTTTCATAAAGGTTTTCTAAAAAATTACATTTTATATGTTTAAAAAAGCAAGAAAGTATAAAATAATATAAGATTTTACAGATATATTTTTTTTAGGACTGTGAAAAGGTAATTAACAATTATTGTGAATAATAGTGTCATGTTTTAGATTATCATCTATTTATTATTAAAGACTCTTAATAAAATAAAAATAAGACTTTACCTTATTAATTTATAGTGTCGAAAAACCAATCTTTTTATATTTTTACGAAAATTATTACAACTATTAAGAGTTTCCTTGACACGGCAACCGAGAATTCCAAATTGTGCCGTAATATGAAAAGCAAGATTAATGAACAAACAATCAAATCCTACATATCCAAACGTAATAACTGGTACAACTAACAATTGATAAAGACAAATGCAAAAATAAATTCTAGTATCATCTATTTTTATAATAGGGTGTGTTTTGTACGGTAGTTTGTAACTCGACGATGAGTTTTTTATTACTGAAACAAATGAAAAAAATATATTATTAGTAGCTGATAAAAAGATTGCAACTAAAAGAATGTAAAAAGCAAAAAAAATTTTCTTTTTGCCTAAATTATTCTTGTCTTTGGTGCTTTTAAAGTATTCGGTAACAAATCCTGGTAATAAAGACGTTTGATAAACATTATTGTTTTTTACGATTTATCCTAAATAGAAAAAACTTTAGGATTACTACTTTAATTTTCACTATTTTTATAATTGCTTTGTTTTGCAACATAATAATAAATGCTGTCTTTCTGAACTATATTATATAAAGCGTGGGTTATATTTAAATACATAAAACACAAGTCTGATAACAGTCAGTTATTTCAAATAATTACATTTTTTTTTCTTTTTAAGATAATTGTTTAGCCAACCAACTATAAATTTACAGTAAAAAAAAATATTTTGACATTACATTTTTTTGCAACAATATATTTTGTTAAAAAATAAAATACATTGTTAAGTATATTGTGTTAGTAATATGTGTACTTTACTGTTCTGTAAAACTTTCGGAACCTTAAATAAATTTATTTGTAGTAAATATATTTTTATAAAAAAGAATAGAGACTTATTTGAGTGCTATCTGAACCTTATTATTTTAAAAACAAGATAATAATATTTTTTTTTGATGGCATACAAATATTGCAAAAAAAAACAATTCTTAACTATATGTTGATTAAAACATATAGTTAGATGACCTTATTCAGAAGAATATTTTTATAATGTTTTTTATGCAATATTAATCTTCCTACAGCAACTTTTTACTCAATCTTATTTAAATTTACATAATAATTATTAAATTATTTTATCTAAAAGACAGAAAAAATTCATTACCAATTTTTAAGTTGGGAATCATTGCGTTAACGTAATATAATCCAACAGAAATAGTCATTGAGATAACTGCTGTTATAAAATAGTATTTTGCCAGTTTAGTATATTTTGTAAAAAGGAATTTCATTTCTCTCGTATTGTATTTATCAACGACAAAATTGGATCTCGTCTGTATAAGTAGCTGTCCTAATGCTGTTCTATTTATTCGGCATATCGTTATTTTTGTTAGTGTCATTAAAAGTAAAATGTTTTCCGTAAAATTGCTGATAATATTATCAAGATCATCTTCATACGTTAAATCAGCTAGTGTCAATGAACAATGAATTAAAAGATATACGAAAAAAAAGGAGAAAAGAGAATTAGAAATCTCAAGTGGCCATATTCCAACGTATTTTAATAATTGCCTGTTCCACAATAAAGATTTCATTGCTTCAGTGACGTCGATTTTCTGCAAAAAAAAAAAAAAAAATTGGTTATATTAATATTTTTATTATCTCATAAAAACTTATGTGATAAAGTAAGTTTTTTTTTTCCGCTATAATCTATGCCACACTACACAAAGCACAAAATCACATTTGAATTAGTAAAAAATTAAATAATAAGATTAACTAAACTAAAGCCTTAATCCATGTTTTTTAACCTTGATTAACTTCTCTATCTATTTGAATACTTAGGGCTCTTATTTAGTTTTATTACTAATACATTTAATTTTAGCATATAGGTGCATGATCATTTATTATTATTAAAATATTTAAAATAGTGTAAAATAGTTTAAAGCCAGGATAAAGCAGAAGGATTAAAGAGCAAGGTTAGCCACTTTCTTCTTGTAGAAAAGAATTCCTGGTTCATTGAAACGGAATGGTCGCCTCGAATAATATACAGATTTTTAGAAATAAAACTAATGCAGGAATAAGAAAAAAGAATATAGAAGCAAAAATATTATATATTAGGAGTCGCCTGCTGTAACATAAGATCTTAGAATAAACGAGACCGAAAAGTGATATTAGAGATAAATAAACATCGAATCAATGTTTGCGCTTGTTCCGAAAAAAGACGCAAGGGAAAAGGAACGAAAAAATATAATACCTTACTTTTGATATATAGCGGAAAAAAATTGATCTGAAATAATAAAAAATGGCGTAGAAATAGTCGTACATAAACGATTTAAACCACAAATAACATAAGTAAAATACATTAATGACGAAATACTAGTAACATTAAAAATAGAAAATGAACAACTTCATATTATAGCGGTTTACGCTTCGGATGCAGCAAAACTATAGAAAAACTTAAAATTCTTCTGCAAACAACTACAAGAAGAAGTTGATATCATATTATATTGTTATTATGAAACAAATTGTGACCACTTTATTTTGGAAACAAGTTGACTATTTAAACATACTAATTAGCGATACGTAATAGTACTAATCTAGATCTACAATTATGTAAAGTTTTAAAATAATCGGGAAGGAAACGCCTTAGCGGAGCCCTTGTTAGGTTCTCCTTGTTAGTCACGCAGCGCCTATGGTAGGGATGCAGATGTTTCGGAAAATTATTGGGAAGTTTACGCACTCTCTTTGAAACATAAATCAAATCGTTTAAGTTTTTTTTCAACCGTACAGATACTTTTACGCACAAGGCTTGCACAAGTGGCGAGCTTTCTAGTACTCTTAGAAAGTTAATTATCGAACTAAGGAATGCTAGTGCCAAAATAACAGAAAATGAGAGTTTTGCAGGTCGTTGCCTGTGTTCAGTACTTTACGTTTTTTACCTATAGATAATATTTGTCGTATCACTTTGCAGGATTGATGGTGGCTAATGATATTAAACTTCCACACTTTTCTTTAACAATGAGATTTATTAAAGAAAAAAGAAACTGTTTTAAGTGTACTAAACATAGGCATTATACATACGTGCGAAGAAGTCGTGTCTTCTACAAACCTAATAAAAGACGCAAAAGGGAGCTTTTAGCAGCAAGGATGAAACAATTATGGAAGGCTACGTTATCAAAGAAGAAGGTTTCGTGGACGAAGAAGATAGCATAAACGCGTTTCTCAGAATGCCAAGTCATATGTCAACAATAACAATACTGACCTACAGTTTGAAGGAAGCACTTTTAACGTAGAAAAAATTTGAAATAAAGATAGTAACTTTGTAAAAGTAAACAAATAAAAAAGTAAAATTGAGTGAGTATTGGACAGTTGTTGTACCGACAACAAAATTACTAATGATTACTATTATATCCAGTGAACACATTTACATAAATATGATGACAATTTAATGTCACGGAAAAAAATCTTGAACGTAAGAAACTGGTTCTGAAACTAGTTATTTTTAGGTCATTATTTCGCACTTTTAGACGAGTAACTTTTACATGAATATGACTTATATATGACGTCCATCTAATGTCCACTAGATAAAAATATAACGTTATTTAATTGACAAAAAAAAGAAAAATGAAAATTGATTTGACCGTTGTGCTGCTAACTGGATTTACACAAGTATCCCACCAACAAGTTCATATGGCGATTCATATGGCCGATGGCTCCCGCCTAGTAGCAACACAAGGGTTAATATTTTTTTTTATATTTTATAGTTGTTTTTCGAGCGGAGTCCCCCATCCACGTACTAATCGTCCTCAGAGCTGCTTGACGTAAATGTAAACCATGCTGTGGTGGTTTATCTTTTAGAATTCCAACTTTAGTAATTATATATCTGTAAAGAACATATAATCTCTATGTAAGACGGTTAGAAGAGATTTAAAAATGTTGCAACGTTGCCACACAGCTTGAACACTATATAAGGTAAAAATCAAGCAAAAAGAGGCCTGTTATTTTAATCTTTTTGACGAACGGTTAAGCAAGTGATATTTAAATTATTAGTCATTTAATATTAGAGTGTATTATATTACTTTATTAGTTTATTTTATTGTTCATGGTACTTTATCTACAAATTACATTATTACTATCAGTTGATTATTTAAAAAGAGAGTTTAGAAATAATGGGCTTTTATATGTTGTTCCTCTATTTTCAGGTAAGATTTGTATATAAAAAAGATCAACGTTTAAATGTACAGAAAATTTGTAAATAGTCAACAAATAAACTTTGTTTTCAAAGCAACACATTTGGTTATTCGATTACTACCAGATAGCATACTACCAGAAGAAATAAAACCGTTACAAACAAAGAAAAGACTAAAAAAAGACAGAAAATTACCTTTAAATAATACAATAAAGTCGTACGAATACAATAAAAAAAGATTCGATGCAAATCGAAAAGGAATAGAACTAAAAAAAGGAGACAGAGTATATATTGAGAACAGGAATAAGATAAACAGGGGGAAATCAGAAGAACTACGCATTGGACCATACACAATAACAAAAAAAATATCAAATTTCATCTACGAAATAGACACGGATTACAAGAAGAAGGAATCAAATCTGTATCATAAAACAAAGTTGACCCCAGTGTCCAGAACCTGAGACAACCACAAATGTATGATTGTCTCTGTTGGAGGGGGGGAGATGTAAAGAAGATCACACACACGAGAATACAATGGCGGCGATCTCCTTTAAGTACTAAAAATAGTACCGCGATACGGACATAATGGAGATAATACCACCGACGACTGATTAACGGCGTTACCATACAAACAGATAGCTTACAAAAGGAGAAGAGAGAGAAGAATAAGCAGTAGTAAGAAAAGACGTAGCGGAAAAGGATAAGAGGAAGAATTGAACGTAGTGAAAACTCATAGGCGGATAAAATAGAATAAAACCCACCATGAGTAATAGCTTTAATTGTTGTTTCTCTGTTTTACAGGTAAACTCACTGTAAATAATTTTAAATAATTGGAAATAGTGACGAATGTCCCTAATAAAATAATCTCTGTTTTACAGACCAACACAATTTAGTTTGTATTTCGGGTTGAAACCGTCAAGAAAAACGACCATATTATATATATTTATATTACATATTATTAATATATATAGACATTACAATAAAAAAATATTAATATTTGTATTGATATTTGTAAATTTTCTTAGTTTGTAGTTATTACGCTGAAGAAAAAAAAACAAAATAGTGAATCATTTATTATTATATCAGTTTTACATAAAAGTATTATTTACACCTGATCAGACCCGAATTCCTCTTTAGACTCGAATTTCTTTTTGAATTGTAGTAATTGTAGTTAAAGTAAAAACAAAAGTAGAGTGTAAAAAGTAGAGAATAATAATATAAGTATTTTGTACATTACAATGTGCCCAGGGTCCGAGGTTATATCATGTTTATGACATTAATAATATGTAAAAATTATGACGTCGATATAACATCAAAACGTTATGTGAGTATTACATCAGATTTTAGTTATTATTGTTACAGCAAGATTCTACGTCATATTTACGTAAAAATTTTATGTCATCAACATAATCTAAATCGAACGTCACATTAATGTTCTGTGTTCACTAGAATAATAATTCTACTAATTTGCAGAAACCAATAAATAATAAAAAAGAAGCTGTTAGAATTTTACAAGCAACAAAAGTAGGATATATTGATTTTAGTTTTAGGTTATGTATAAGAATAATCTCAGTAAGAGATAAAAATGTATATTATATTAAGGAGATAAATAGAAAAAGTAAGTAATACGTTAAAAACATTTAATAAGAATAGAAAACTGATTGCTATGGCAAATAACGTGAATAATTTGTATAAGATAGAAAGTTATGTAAATTTTAGGTCAAGCTTTTATTCAAACATAGGTAAAAAGGAAATGATTTTACAAGAAATTGGAGCCGAGTAACAGAAGTCCGTAGAATGACTTTATACTAGTCAGCTAAAAAAATTATTATTTGCAATATTAAAAAATAAATCTGTTTTCATTGTATCGTTAGAAAAAGACATAAAACATTATAAAAATAGAATAATGGAAATTTAAATATAAAAAGCTAGAAGAAAAAAAAAATTCATTAAAAGTAAATAAAGGATCTGTTAAGAACGGCTTTAGTATGTTACGAGAAGAAAATAAGCAGTTAATTAAAAAATTAAACACAAAGCAATAGCAGTAAATATATTAACAGAGAAATTTTAGAAAGTAAAATAACAACTGTCTGGTCAAAAACAACCTATGGCTAATCAATATGTATTTTAAAAAGCGCGCGTAAACATCTTAAGAATTTTCCAAACGTCCACATTCATCCTTGCAGCGCTACGTTACAAAATCCCCCCTATAACGACCTAAAAACGATTCTAAAGCGCTCGGCCAATTTTGTCCCCAGATGCTTACCTGACCACACGGAAAAAAACCAGGAGCGATTAAATATTCCTTACAATGACGCTTTAGCTTATACAAAGACGCGTCAAGAAAGCTAAGTAACATTGTAATATAACTCTGTAATAGATTTTAAAGAACAATAACCTTATATAAGAACCGGTGAATATATCTGTATTAATTAACAAACATCAAGAGGCTTTTATGCTGAAAGGCTTTTCACTTTGTATGCAATAAAATTTATTTTTTGTTAGCTTGGCACTGTGTTTTATTTATCTTCTAATCCTTAATTTCAACCTTCACAGCTAATTAATTCCTAATTGCGAGAGGACTTCATGTTGGAGAAATCTTTTTCACAAACAGCGATCCTTGAATCAAGTTTCGATAAAAAAGAACAGTTTTAGCTATAAAAGAGAATACAAAAAATAATTTAAAAGCCAGTTTAAAAAATAAAAAGCAAGATTTGCAAAATAAATTATTAGAGGAATTACGCGACAACGAGATTATTAGGGGAGTTGTTACCTCTTGATAAGCGGTTAGGAGCTTACGTCACTGGGTAAACAGTATAGCAATAAATGCAGATAGCGTCAGGTAGCGATAAAGTCAGAGAACGTAGGGCAGCTGCGTATCGAGAACAAATTTTACACGATGAAAAACTTCTACAAGAAACAGGAAAGGTATGCTAATGGAGATAATAAGGGAAGGTTAGAAAGAGGAGATAGAAAAAGAAAGAATTGGTAGTCGTTAAAGGTTAGTGGTAAGAGCTAGACGTAGACAAAAATTGTGCATACCGCTTACAAACGAGCAGTGCAGGAAAACGTTGCAGAAAGAGATAAGTACAAGTGTAGGGCGTAGGCCTACTTAATTAGACACAAAAGCTGTGAGTATTCCGTTAGTGATTATATGGTGGAGGAAGTGAAGACCCGGTATCAATTCTGAGGTGATGGCGCCTATTTATATCATGTCTGATTTCCTTGAGCCTACGCATTAGGTCTGACATGATAGCGCCTATTCATACCATGTCTAAGGTTCCTAAGTCTACGCATCACGTCTAAGGCGATAGTGCCTGTTAAACAAATGTCTAAGATCGCTGCGCCTCATTTAGTGCATTAATAGAGGTATGTCAATCATCTGTCAAAATCTATTGTAAAATACAAATGTAATAAATCAGAATAAATTGAAAAATATTAGTAGCTAGTTAAGGCTTTTTCCCTTACACGGAAGGGGTTTTTATGCCGAAGCAAGTCTACATGATTATCAGGCCAGCAGTGTTAATTCAATTTTATCACTCATTTGAACTAATACTCACGTCCCTAATAAACCACTGAAATTAGTGGTAGCATTCCTCGCAACTCCCACAGAGGTACTTGTAAATAATATGCAGAGTAAAATTGATAAATGTATGAAAGTAACAAGAAAGGAAAAAAACGAGTGTAACAGATTTATCTTCAAAATTTAAGAAAGATTATTGCAAACAGAGTAAATTTAGATTATACTTATTGCTAGTAATCTAGGATCTATATTATGATTAATGCATCAACTGCATCTCCAGTTGATCAGAAGATTGGTTTTAAGGCAAGATGTACGCATTACATTTATAGGGTAGACCGTTTAATAGATATGACGTGTAATACAAAAAAGAAGTAAATATAAGTAAGATTAATAGTTTAACTGTATAAGTATTCTACGAAGTAGGCAATATAATATATATATTATTGTTAATACTGCAAAATAGACGTTATTACCATACTAACATTAAAAATAATATAAAAAAATATAAATATTAACTTATGTTTTATTTAGTCCCGTAAACTTACTTGTTAAAAATAGAATCTACAGATACAATTAGTGGATTTGTTATCTCACTTTCTGCAAAGACATATTTACATCTTCTAGTAAATCACTTCACCATATATGCTTACATTGTAACTTCACAGACTTAACTTTTATCATGAAAAATTTATGATTCAGTTTAAAACTTTTTTTTTCTAAAATAATGTTCGGGAATGCCATCCCCGGAAAGCATGTTCACTCATCAGCCACACGGTCGCAGCACCTCTCGGGCTAACACCTCTCGCACGCCGCCAGACGACTCATCACATCATCAGCATATCGATTAGATATCGATATGAAGATCACGCTATATGACGTGGAGACAGCTCATTGGCGGAATGTGGCGTGATCTCACAGGATCTGCCTTCTCATTACTCGAATTCCTTGTCTCCTCATCGTGGAAAATGCTAATTGGTTGGAAAATATATCGATCCTGCGCGATCACTTTTCCAACCGTTCCACGAGGATGCGGGGAAGTTCATTGTACTTTGAACAGTGAAAGAAGCAACACGTGTTTCTCAAGTCCACTCAAGTTTTCTCTTAGTCTACTCATTTTGATCTTCTCACCATTGGTCCACTCGTTTGAATTCTCAAGTCCACTCAAGTCTTCTCTTTGTCTATTCATTTTGGTCTTCTCACCATTGGTCCACTCGTTTGAATTCTCATCATTGAAGTGTTCATGTAAGGTTACTCTTTCATTATAAGCATCTTTCCCAGTCCTTGCATGATGAACATCATCATAGCAAGGCTGATTTGACTCATCTTGAATTCACTGCCGTAATCTCTTCATTTTGTGCTACTCATTTAGTTGTAATCGTTCTGTCGAAGTCCTTGCGTGATCAACACGATTATCGCAAGGCGATTACTTTCTCATATAAATCAGCAGTGATCTCAATAAGCAAACTCAGTATCTCTTTGTACCACTTAAGTAATCTCACCTTTACTCTCGTGATCTTTTCTTGTACTCAAGTCAACTCATACAAATTCGCCGACACAAATATATCGTGACTCGTTTGAAAAAACTAAACGAGATCATTTCATCTGCATCCACCCACCTATCAAGACCGGAAATTATACGCATTCTCAAACAAATAAATATAGTTTTTTTATTAGATAATTTATAATGTCTGACAACGACGACGTTAACTGTCTTTTATACGGTAAATTATTAAATAACGCTCAGTTTTTACGAACAATTAAGCAGAGAACTATATCTAAATGCATTTCTACAAGTTTAAAAAAAAAGACAATGTTCATACTGAGATAATGGGACGCACAAGTCTAGCAAATCACGACCTGTTTGCTAAAAGTTTTTCGACAAAAATTACAATGGAGAAATATTTAGAAGAAAAGTCAGGTTACAAACATTCAGTGAGTTATTTCAAACGAAGCTATTCTCCTAGCGATTTTAATTTTTAAGATTTATTCATCATTTTCGCAGAAAAAGTGTCTAAAAAATTTGTTAAAAAACAATAGAAGCTAGTAAACAGCAGCCGCAGATTCGTGATGTATGCTAAAAACATATCAACGAAAGAAAACATATCAGAAAAGTTAAAAAATAGACACGATTTACAGACTGGTAATGCCTTTGCTCGTATTAGTAACGTTTCAGATTTAGTTACAGTAAATACGAAATACAATAAATATTGTTTTTCGCATGTTGTAGAACCTGCAGCTGTTCTTAGAGATCCTGTAAACTCCATTGCAGCTGATGCTGCTACATTTATCGCAGTGTACTTTATGAAAAATAAAAAGCAAACGTGTCAATTTTATATGATACAAATACTAGATAAACTCGAAACAGATGGACTACAACGGTAAAAATATATTATTAAACATTTAAGTAAAAAATTTGGAAACGAATTACTTATTCATACAGCAACCGACGATCCAATAATTACATTTGCAAATGTAGGTAAACAGACTACAACTGAGACTTTGTATTAAAATAAATGCTCTAATGAAACTAAAGAACGTCTCCGATTTGTGAAAACAGCTCTAAGATAATTCTTTAGGACATAAAAAAAAGTTCTACGATATAAATTATTTTGCGACTCCAAATTGGTTTTTTAGAAAAAGCAAAAAAAGATATTTGCAACATGTTATTGAAATTTTTATATGACATTATCATACATAAAAAAAATAAACTAAAGATCTGCTGTTTCATCTGTGCAAGTAGGACTAACTGCAATGTTAAATAAACAATACGGATAAAAAAAATAAATTAAAATCCTATATGTTTTTGGTTTCTGTTCTTCGTGTAATGAACTACAATTATTGGTAGGTTTTATTTAAAACACGATGAAGTTTTGACGTTTCACGAATCATACAGTCAACAAGTTTCAGATAGTACTAATCATATTGTTAGTACAATCGATGGTCGAAATTCGTTTCATGCTATCTATAGTATTTTAATAATAACCTCTTCAGAGATATTTGAGTCAAGCAACGTTATAAAGAAAATTAACAAAGTTCCTAGCGCTGATTTCTGCGGGAAATTTGATAACATAAAAGTACAAAATTTTTGAAAGCCATCTGACATTAGCTTACAATAAATTTTTGTAGAAAAATCTTACCGTTTTTTCATGCAAACGGGCATTACTTATATGCAAAGTCTGCACAATTATACTTGCAGGATATTATGTCTTACATATCAACAGATGAAAGAGTTTAAGTAGTATTGCTAAGCCTGTTGTAGCCATTCTGCGTAGTTCGTTTATTTGAATAATAAAAGAAAGTAAAATATGGCGAATACAAGGATATTTTATGAAATCACTGAAATTTATTTAGTATTATTTAACTTGAGATCGGATGAAGTTATTTAACGGTATGATTAAGAGGATTTTTTATTCGTAAACGAAACTTTTCTATCGTTAAAAAACACGGACAATATCAATTAAGGTAATTCCTGAATTAAATAATTTATCTTGCGCACTTGTAGAAAATAGTCTTCTAGATTTATTTAAGTACTTACAGTTTTATCGAATAGTATCCCTTGCAATTAATTTGACGCCAAAGATCAGGCAGCAGCCATCGGAATATCGGAATTAAAGAGTTGGCAGAGATGATTGCAAATTAATATGCACTACAAGCAAAGTATTTTAGGATGAAAATGGAGAAAAGTTGATGAAATTAAAGGTGTTATGAGTCCATTTTTCAATTATAATCTTCTAATTAATATTTAATCAAAAACCAAAATTGGAATAAGTATTAAGATACAAAATCAAACATAAAAGGCACAGTATAAATTATGGTCAAAAATATAATGAAGCTCTACAATGTTTGAGATATAATAAAACGTAAATTTATGAAAATGTAATAGTGCTCGCTGCTGCCGAAGCTCCTTATTATATACCTTTGAGGTATCTCTGTAGTGGGGGAACGTAGAGTTAACCTACAGAACATTCCTGTCTACTTCCACTTAATTCTACATTCTTTTTAGAAAACGTTTATAACAATTCAACCTTGTTTTTCGAGCGGCTCTCGGGTGGCCAGTCAACAAAAAAATATACTGCACGGATAGTGCACGTATTCTTCGCACATGGAGCCATCTACTAGCTTAAACATGGTTGTATATAGAGCTATGCTACGCTAATTTTCCAACGGTTTTGAAGTCCTGCAAAGATTCTTTTGTAGGAACGAGGAACGTTGCTCGGTACCGAACATTTATCGTCCTGTCTATTATTTCTACGGGACGTGCTTTCCCTTTCAGATTAACTTTCTCGTTTTTTTTGGAATATAATTCTATTTTTTTATTTTATGACTAAGGGTACAATCGCAGAAGGTATACGTGTTGCTGCGCCGATGACTTCCAAGAAATGTTTATAAAAATTTAGGATTTATGTTTCTGCTGTAGGGATAAGGTTCTCTCAAATCTTTACCCTGAATTTTATAAAAAAAATCTTGTATCTCCTTTTACTTATTTATCTGCTCTGGCCAACATTTCTATCGTTTGGTATCCTACTGGCGCTACTTATCTTAGCTGTAAGAAAGAAATCTTATATTCTTGCCTATATATTTATTCGTTATTACGGTCTAATATTCTTCTTATTTCAATTTAAGTTACTAATATTACTTTATAATTATTTTATTTAAACCATCGCAGTTTGTTGAGATTAGTTTTTATACTAATTGATTAGAATTTGATCGGTCTGCGTTTTGCATAAACTACTAAATGCTATTTTGTTAATTTTTTATAAATGTATTAAATGCTGTTTGATTAAACTTTTATATAAACTACTGGAAATAGTCTCACTTGTGGTCTGGTTGTAATACAGCAAAAAAATTATATGGAAAATCATGGCTGGCCGTCACATATGAATTAGAATCAAATATGGATACAATAAAATTTCTAAAGTTTACACAAGAAATCTTTTTTATTGTTTGATGTGCAAATAAATTTTGATCAGGAATTTCGACATATTTAGTTATAGAACAAGTTTTGATGCGAAGTATGATAATGACAGGTGGCCCAACTCGCGGTAGAGGGATCACGGATACAGGACTTACTAAATGGGTATTGACTATGATAGTTTGTATGCAGACGTTTTACCACGTAAACATAGTGTCATATGAACAACATGTAGATTCAAGAAGTTTTAGAATTGATTGCGATACAGCTGATCATGAAAAGTTGCAGGACTTTTTTAATAATTTCGATCTTTTCTTGTGTATTGATAAAGTCGTTTCCATTCTTATCGGTGTAGTAGAAAGAGTAATATTAATTTCTAATATTAAA
This sequence comes from Mischocyttarus mexicanus, assembly GCA_023678845.1. Taxonomy (NCBI): domain Eukaryota; kingdom Metazoa; phylum Arthropoda; class Insecta; order Hymenoptera; family Vespidae; genus Mischocyttarus; species Mischocyttarus mexicanus. The sequence goes on along the minus strand of JACGTP010000139.1, from coordinate 80,444 downwards.
GGAGAAACTTTTAATGAACTAAAGTTTTCAAGAAAGCATAAAGTCAAAAAAAATAAAAAATGAAGGAATAGTTATAAATTTAGCAATAATTTTTCAAAGAATCGCTATTGCACTGAAAAGCGGGACAAATTTAAAAACTTGTTTCCAATACTATTTGGTACCATATCCGCTCTATTTTTGATAGTGATACTATGCGAATGATAGGAAATAGAAATAATGTGTCGAAAGTTTATAGAAAAAGAGAAACAAACTTTTATATATTTTATTATATCGAGCTAAAACAGAGACTTCTTTACACTAACACAATTCCTAAGGAAAAGAAGAAAATGTAAGAAATGCAACTGCGTTCAAGCGTCTAAGTAAATAAAGATTAGGTAGCTATATGTTTATTCAGTTTGATTACAATCTCGTATAATGATTCGAGAAAGTGCTAGAATAAGCTTTGAATACAAGAGAACCTTAACCTTTAATCTAACAACGAAAAATGCCAAAATCCAAATTTTATGATTGTTTTAGGCCCATAAATTTTGTAAATTTTTTTTAATGTCACTATGTTATTGATGGCGGATTTTGATGGCATAATGTTATTTTGCTGCAGGGGGAAAATGTCGAAAACATATTTTATTGTTATGTAGATTTTGTTAAACGACATTATACCGCAGGTAGATTAATTGTATTCGATGGTTATTCTAAAAATCTTACAACTTCGACAAAATATGATGAACGTAAACGTAGATAAGCCAAACAAAATTCTGTTAAAATAGTGTTTAATCCATATATAAAAGCAAATATACACCAGGAAAAATTTCTATCGAATGATAGAAATAAGAATTTGTTTATTTAAGTGCTGGGTAAAAAATTAGAAAAAGCTGCGTATCAAACAATTTAAGCTATCGAAGATGATGATTACTTATTACTACAAACTGCACCATACATTGCTGTTACTAATAATTCTATACATATTGTTGCTAAAGATATTAAGGGTTTTGTTATTTTAATACAATATTTACAAAAATCAAAGAATAATATTTATTTTATGAAACCAAGCAAAGATAACATGGCTAAAAAAAAATATGATATGGATTCTTTTATTTACCCAATAATCAAAAACTAAATCGCCTTTATCCATATCCATATCCTTATCTTTATCCATTAAAAAAACTTAATAAAAAATCAAACAAAACATGAAGAATCAAACAACAAAAAACAGTTAATTGAACGCTAAAAAAAAATCAACATAATTTTTAGTTTGATTGTTAGTTCCCCAAAATTATTACATTATACCCATATAAATCTATACCTAAGAATACTCATTGGTTATGTAGCTTACACGTCCATTAATAATCTAAAAATAGCGTATTAATTTTTTTTGAAACATAATTGTTTTTTTATTTTTTAAATAAATTAGTAAACACCATAATGAGAAGCACACAAGCTCTTATATTTACACCTTAACTGGAATTATAAGACGGAACTCTTCTAACTCTTATTGTTAGTATAGCACAGTTACGTTACAAACGTCGAGTGATTGTAAGAAGTATTGCTAAATTTGTTGTAACCATTTTACATTCACTGAGTTTTGCAAAAACCATGCAGTGTCGTTTCTTTGAGGATTACGAAAGGATAAAAAAAGAAATTTTATGTAGATTTTTAGCTAAATTTAGTCTGATTGTTACAGTGAAGGATAGGAAGAAGAATCTTCATTCACGGGAGACAGAATAGGATTCTGTATATAGATAATTAAAATTTTGTAAACATAATTCATTCTGATGCCAAATTCGAATTCCACTTCTGATAATTGTAAACCATTACTTCTGATTGCAAGCCACAATCCCACAACTGTAAACAACTTTCTTATTCTTTCCGCTTCAGATATCGTAAAGTTCTAATAATCGTAAAACCTATAGCGAGGTTGTAGGCATCGCCGAAAAGCGATATGATAGGTATCGCCTAAGAAGCGATAAGGTAAAGCCCTTAATAGGCCAATATAGACAGTTTAATTAGATCCTCGGCGAGAACTTTGAAGAGCAGGGATGCACGGATATTTTTAGGACATCGATAGGAACATTCCTAGTTTTATAACCTTGATGAAAGCCGACACAGGAGGACGATGCTCCCTCCCCTGGCTGGCGATGGTATATAAAACGTGCAAAACTAAGTTAAAAGGACCATTTGAAAACTATTAGAGAACTATTTAATATTTATTCATGCACTCGCTCACTAGAAAATACTCGCTAGTTAGTCTCGCGAGTAACGTGCCGAACGAAGCAAATCGTATTATCTCTTAGCGTGTTAAAAATAAATTTCTGATTTGTATTGTTTTATTTGAAGTGGTTTCTATTATTTCTATTACCTCACATACTCCTTTCTCATAAGATACATACGGTGCATAAGTAGGGTTTCGTAAAAGAACTTAAGAGACAAATGTTCTGTACTCATTTGTGCTTATTTCATAATCACTTATAGACTATTCTTCACGCTCACTCTCCACTAACTTCATACTCTCTGATCGACTAAAATAGTACTTCCGACTATCTCCAAATAATACTTCCGACACTATTTACCAAACTTCGACTCAAACCTTCAACAGAATCCTTAAATAGTGAGCCCCGAACCATGGTCTGCGTCTCTTATATATCCTTTTATCTAACAAAAGAACATCGGCTTCACTCTTACGGTATGCATACCTCCTTTAATCTTTATACTTTTATCTTAAGATATCGATGTCCTAAGTAAACATCCTAGGCCTCACCGGCAGTTCCTTTGAACTATTTTTTCTCACTTGACTCCTTCACTAAACACGCTAGCTAAGGATATCTAAAACTTTTACAATGTAAAGTATTCGCTCCTGAAATCTAATTTATATCACTTAAATAATTAAATGTTTAGTACTTCTATTTGAAGAAGATAAAACAGTGTGTCTACAAATAGGATTAGTAATCGTTCTTTTTTACTGCACTAACCAAGTAATCCTGCGTATCGAGGAATCGTGAGCTGATCAGCGTAGCTCGACGTAATTATCGGAGAGAAAGAAACCAGATATAATTAACGAGACAAGAAGTGACCGCGATGTGATTATCAAAGTGCTTAAAATAATTTAGAATAAAGTAAGAACACTTTAAGGGCCTTGTCCTTCCGCTTATATAGCCTAATATAACATCTGGAAAAGAGGACGTAGGTTTCACATTTTAACATCAGTCAGACTGCACTTTCCTGTTCGCTATCACTGTATATGCTTGTACGGCCGTTGCCTGATCGGTACTTTTAGATATTTATCTATATACGATAGTCGTTGTATCACTTGCTTGCTTGTTCGTTGGTGTTTAATAATTTGAAACTTCTACACTTTGTTGAACAATGAGATTTATTTATAATGTCTTATAATTACAAAATTGCCGATCCCGTAATGGTTTGGATCTTCACTTATTAATTATATGTTTGATATACGTTTGCTTGCTTTTAGGATAGCTGATTGCATGCGATCTCACTTGTATTACGTTTAGAAGTTTTTGAGAGAAGAACTCTTGTGCGACGTGAGTCGCACCTTATATACGGTGCCAGCGGGGTGAGAGGACACATTCCAGACGGTTTCGATGTCCATCGGACGAAAAAATGAGAAATTTAGTTGAGGAATTTCTCACCCCTAAACAAACAGATACCTTTTTATCGATCCTAGACATGCAAGATACTTTTTCTATAGATCCTAAGCATACATAGATACCATCCTTTAATCTTTTACAATGAAAGAAGCGACATAGTGCGATTGCTTGGCGTGGTTTATGCCCACTGAGCACCTATGGATATTTACCGATAGTCCTTATGATATAACGATATTAGATGTCTTTCAAATCTCCTTGCGTTGCGTTGGTGACGCAACAATCACCATTATTTCTGATGCGTCAATCGAATTTGTCTATAATTTCATTCTTCTTAATCCATTTTTAGCTTATTCGCAAATATCGTAGACTGCCTAGCTGTTCCTTTTTTAGTGACAAAATTTTATTCTACATCTTATCCTGTTATTTAACTACAATAATAATTATTTATTCTATGAATTTATTATTTTTTTTACACAGTAAAACTCTAAATTTTAATCAGTTTATTATTCGGTTTTCTTAAAGTCTATAATACTTAATTATAATTATCGTTTCGTGTTAATTAGTTCTCTAACTTTTACATGGTTTTAATTATGTCCGGTATGATTCATAATCCTAAATATTTTTGTATCGTTACATGTTTCTAGAAATTTCGGTTAAGTTTTTTTAGATGATTCTACATCTCGTACTGCTCGCCTTTTTTTGATTTGCTACTTGACTGTGTTTGAAGAGTATTCTGTAATTGTTTAGTGTATTAGTAAGGAACATTGGCACACTACTTGAGCAAGAGCTACATTCTTGGTCTATCTTACAAGGTTTGTTAAATAAAAATTCTCTATATTTAGTATTTTCTTCAATAAACACAAATTAATAATAATCACATTCTTTTATAGCTTTGACATTATTTTATTCTGTGACGTCCCGCCACGTTTTTCTGTATTTTTTTTCGCAGTAATTTAACTAAACTACGAGTGATACGGTTTCGAGTAGAATATATATAAGAAATTTAAACCGACGCTTAGTAGTTAATATGCAAGACTAATGAGACATAACCTGGTAATTTACATAAAGGTTAGATCAGCTAAATTTCAATAGTTTATGCAAATTTTAACGAGACAATGAAATGTACTTTTAAGTAGAAGGAATAAACCAGTGTCCAAACCCTTACTCGTATTATTATTAAATTTAATAATTAAAAAAGACCTACAAGAATAGATAAATATCGATACAATGTGAACCCTCGATCCTTTTTCCCTTACAAGTTACCATATTAACAAGCCCTACAAATTCACCTTACAAACGTTCTTTTTAGATTGAATAGATTAAGGAATGTTGGAAATAAACTTAAATAGACTAAGGAATGTTAGATGTAAACCTAGGTACACCTAAAATTGTGGGAACTAAAAGACTACGTGCCGACAGCTGTTTGTCAGCTTGATCGCATAGTGTTAGTCGACTCATAGCAATAAACAAAAAAGGGTAGATAAAGGAAATACCGTAGGAAAAAATCTAACCTAGAAAATCTTTCTCAAATAACTCTGTAAGATAGAGGTAGGAATTCAACCCTCACGCAGGTATCGTATCAAAAGACCTTACCAATATTTTAAGTAAATATAGAAATATTATTTGAACCTAATTAAAAACTAAATCAAGAAGGAGAGTCAAGCGGCAAAAGATGTAAGAGCTTTTGATTAAACCTCGCCGAAAAACCAAGAATTAAACAATGTTGGCAAGCCTACTAAGATAAAGCTATGCCACCCACACCGTGAATAATTCGTGAAGGCAAGAAAACGTAAAAATTAACCAACATAAGCCAAAAAATTTAATCAAAAATCTTAGACATTAAGAGAACTGAATGAAAAATCAAGTGTAACGCCAAACCTTAGCGCGTAAGACAGATGATAGAAATTAGTTTATGTAACGAATATTGTAATTAATTTAGTGTACTAAAAAACTAAATACCTTGAGAATTTAAAGAAAAGATAGGCGAAGAAAAACATAGGTTGCCATTGCGTTTGTTTCGTTCCGGTATATCAAAATAAAAAAAAATTATGTTTCAAAGTAGTATAAAAATCGAGATATTGATTTTTTAGAACGCTTTACTATTTTGAAATCCCGAGGTCGAGTTTGCTACGCTGCGAGCAAGTCTCGTTCCGCAGCGATCGACTCCCCCCCTCCACTACGCTCACAGCCGTGATCGGTGATGCTCGCCTCATTTCTCCTCCGTCAGTTATACTTCGACAATGACTTTCTATATTAAAAAAGGCTAATATTTTATTAATAAGCTACAAGTTGAAAGTAGACGATTGACACTATAGATCACTTCAAACAATATGGCTGTACCTATAATACTGTACCTGTTATCAAATGCAGACTTTGAGGCTATGTCCCTCACAATCTACAGACGAAAACATAAAAATATTTGAGGTAAAAGTTGCGTTTAACTAAGACCTTTGTTTTTGTTTTTTCAGAATTTCAAAAGATTATTTATTTGCTTCTTGGCGAGCCTAATTAACAAATGCCGCAATTTGTCACTTTTTTTTTAATTCTTCTGGCTGTATTAAATAATGTTAATAGAAAAGTAAAATATACATATTATTCTCTTGCTTTTCTACAATGTATAAAAAAATCAGGAACGATGCGAGATTAGTGCTTTTCTTGGTACAATTAATCAAAAAAAAATTTTTTTAAATAACTTTAGCTTTTTGCAAAAACTACCAAACGTACAAAAACCAAATTAAACGTACTTATTGTCAATAAAGTAATGTTACTTGTTTAGAAATTTCATAAAAATATATTAATGTAAACTGCTAATAAACATTATGTAAAAAAAAGCGTTTTCAGAATTTTGTCTTATTACGCGACCACCATTTGCAAGAAAAATATGGCAATTTCGCATATCGCACTTTTTTCACTTTAAAGAGAATTTTATAAGAAGAAACTTATTTCTTGTAAATTTTTTACCAACAAATATTAGTTTCAGAGATATAAGCCACGATTTACGAAAAAAAAAGACTTTTTCTCGGTTTTTTTTACATTTTGATTTTTTATGCAAAAAGCACACATTTTTCAGAAATTGCATAAAGCACATCCTAATGTAGACTACATTCTAGGCCTTTTAAAATTTTTTCCTTTTCTTACGTGCAACATCTATTTTGAGCCCAAAATCAAGCTAGATTGACTGGACAATACGTAAAGGTGGTAAGTTTAGATACCTAAGAATACATAACGCCCTGTTATTGAGTAGCGAGAAGGAAAGTTGGGACTGACTGACGTCAGAGAGTGGGACCTACGCAACCCCCACCAGGGATGGTATCCAGTCTATAAAAAAGGAGGACATGGTTGATGCAGCAATTCCTTTTCCTAATTTTTTATCGAATTTTGATTCATTGATTACGCGTATTTATATTTTTTCCCTTTTTGTCTTTTACTTGGTCTCACTTTCAACGATAATCATCGATCCCCACTGATCAGTCCACGCTTCCTCGAAATGCCTGGGATACCTGTTCAGAACAGTACAACCGAGCGATTATTAAACTCACGGCGGACAAATTGTAATCTTATCTCAAATTGTAAGTACCACCAAATTTATATAAAAGTGATTATAATCAGAACTTTGTGTCAAAATTACGTCGTAATCATTATCCGACTTTTTCTGCTGCGCCTCTTAAACGCGTAAAACTTGCCTAATTTGCCATATTTATTATTGCTTAATATTCAGATAAACCAACCTGCCTGGTCCAGGCTAAACTCGGTGAATGCATAGTGGCCACAATAGGCCTAGCAACATTACTTAAAATCATTTGTTGGTTGAGACGTAAGTATGTTTAATTGTTTTATTAATTTTTACGTGAACTTTTCGAATTCTGATGATCCAACTTTTATAAATATATAATGTGGTATAACACTTTTCTTGAAATTTCTACCTATTTCTTAAATAAGAATAACAAAATGTGTTGCACTGGAAAAAGAAACAACATTTAATGCTATCTATTCGCATCTTTAAGTTTATATCAGTACTTTCGCCTGATTATCTCTAACGGGCTATCTCTTTCAATATTCCCATATAATTGCCTATTCTCTCTATTACCTAGCCTTTTCACTCTCTTTACATATTGCGTGGTAAATTCTCATTGAACGAAGTATGATTAACTTCGTTTACATATATATTACTTAGTATTTTTACATTTGTCTGGTATATTAACCCTTTAAAACCCAAAATAAAAATGATTCTATTTTTTTAAATTTATTGCTAATAATTGTTATAAATAAACTAAGATAAACATTTTATATAAAATATTAAAAAATATATTTACAATTTTTCAGTTATAGAGCTGTACCTTATGTAACTACTTTTTTAACAATCAAAATGACAAACATTACAATAAATCAAATTGAACTTTTATTAAATGTACCTGAGCGGGTACAGAGAGTGGTAATAAGTTAACTACTATGTCTTGTCTTATTGATTTTTTATTTAATCGACAGCACGAATTTTACGTACAATTGGTTAGTTAAACAGAAGGACTCAGAAACATTACAAGCAAATATAAATTACAGATTCTAATATTTAGTACAAAATAGATAATGAAAAACTATTTGAAAAATATACAAATCAGTGCAAATCAACGTGTTCGAAAAATGCGCCACTTTGCGTAGGTGACATCTCCTTTCGATCAGTATGATCGAGATGCCGCCTGTCATCTCAACCGAGAACACCCATTGATTGTTCTTATTGAACAATGGATCACGCCACGCATCGTGAAAGCTGATCATTGGTCCTTCGTGACGTCATCCTATTGCTAGAATGTCTCATCTTTTTAACCTGAAATATGCTAATTGGCGGATATTTTTTCTGCCATGCTGACGCCTTTTTACCTGCCCGTAACGAAAAGATGCGGGGTCCTATTCTAGTTTTCTTAGTGCAAAAAGTAGAACGTATTTTTTGATCGATCTCCGAAAATCGACTTCTCTGAAACTAAGGATTCTCTTTTTTTCTTTACATTTAAGTCTTCTCTTCTTTCCTTTATATCTAAGTTCTTACTGTTTTTTTCTCTATATCAAAGTCTTTTCTCTTTTTTTCTATAACAAAGACCTCGCCTTTTTTCCCTATATCTATCTTTATCCAATATTCGTCATCTCGTGTTATTTCTTCCTTTTCTATTACTATCTTTATCTCCTATTTCTTTCTGATTTCTCCTCTCTTCTTACTTGTATATTGTCAATCTTCTCTAATGACGTACATCCAACTATTTTCAGTCTATGTGCGCCTTTATTTTATATTTTATATTTTCTACACCATTCATTTATACATTATCACTCATATTATCTCTGTTATTTTTTTTCTTTGTTTTATTAATAAATCCTATTACACAAAAGCTTAACCAGATCTTTCATAATAATACAGTCCACTATAGTCATCTCACAAATATCTTTTTTCATACATTTTCTAATTCCTTTTATTTTCTCCATCACTAAATCATTACCAAAAATGTGCATAAAATAAGAGCAAGCAATTTTAAAAGTAAAGAGAGGGATAGGGTCCCGACGTTATTTTAGAAATATACCGTCTGTTTTTTTAACGAAGAAAAAAATCTATCACTTACTAGCGCCGTTAACTATAATATACAAACGATAGAAAAAGTACCAAATTTACGTCAACAGCCTTCGTTACATTTTTTATTTGATGCAAAAAATACAAAAAAAGATTAAAAATTTATTAGAAAACAGAATATTTTGCTTAAGCGTTTATCCTTATTCTTTGATTCTCAGAAAAGTACTAAAAAAAATAGATGCAAATTGCCAAAAAAAGTAAAGAATATTGTTCGACCATCGTAAGTTAATTAATAAAAACATCGACGATAAGTATCTTCTGCTGAAAACTGCTGATATTTAAGAAAACTTAAGTAAATACACCTTTTTTACCAGACTTAATTGAGCTCAAGGATTTATATTCCCATAAATAAAGACTTATTAGGAAAAAAAACTGCACTTCTCGTCAAATAGATAGCCTACGTATGCGATCTTCAGTTTTTCAATGATACATGTAAAATTTTTTGTCCGCGATGTATAATATCAAAACATTATGAGCTCAGAATATGCGGTTCGCTGAAAGTAAGCCACAATGCCAAAGATGTTTGTTTTAAACAAACAAAAACTGTTCCATGCCAAAGTCGATAGCACGCTCTATTAATATGTTTATTAGCAGCTCAGTATTTAGACAAAATAAATATAACAGTAAACGAGTAAGTAATACATTGTAATTGTATGGGCGAAATTTCTCTTATTCGGAGTCCTCTCGCAATTAGATAATAATTAGCTGCGGATGTGAATTAAAGATCAGATAACAAATAAGACACGTAGTTGAGCCAGACGGAAAACAATGTTTTTTTATTAGCTCTAAAGGGGAAATGCCTTTCGGCATAAAAACCCCTTGAAGATATTTAAATACACAGATAAGTTCGTTGAAGTGAATATAAGGTTTGTGACTTAAGAGGTCTACAATAGAAAGATGTTACAATGGTACTTAGCTTATAGTGGTTGGTCTTTGTCTAGCACAAAGATCTTTGTAGTATTCTTGTATCGCTCTCGAATCCCTTATGTCTACTCGGTAGGGCGTCTCAAATCAGAATGTCTAGCTAGCTTTGGAAAATGGGTCCTATTGGCCGTGGCTGTGTGATGCAGCGCCCTTGGTGGAGATGCGAGGGTATGGGAATACTCATGAAGCGCCTACGCGCGTTCATGATAATGTAGGCTAATGATATAAGGTCGAAACCGACCATACAGTAATATTATTCAAATTTGGAAGTATAGAACGCGAAAATAAATTAAACAAGTCGAAAAGAAAGCAAATTCTCTAACTAAAACAACAACAGTTATCAGTAGCGAAAATATCAAAAGTAATAAGAAAGAGCTGTAAAATAATACACAATTTCCTAAAAATGTGAAAGACTATGGCGAAAAGAAGGATACTGATTAGCCACCATTATTATCTGATCGTAATAAACGAGCTATTTGGCATGTAGCTTCCAACTTGCCGCTAACAGTAAAGCAAATAATGTAACAATCTGGTGTTTTAAAGAGTGTTTCAAGTATTCTTCGAGTTCTGCTATAATGCAAATATATAAAGAGGCTAAAGCTAAAAAAAACCTCCGTTAACAACGAAGCACAAAGCAGAACGTCTACGCTTTGCAAAAGAAAGAGTGCATTAGAAAAAAAATAAAGAAGGGTACTATTTTCGGACGAAAAAAAATTATATTTGGATACTATCGAGATCGGATATTAAGAATATTAATAAATGTTTTTCGTGTTAATGAATGCACTAGCAACTCTTTAACAAATGATAGATAAAGTAATATGATAATATTCACACAGATTCTGCTGTTCATTTAATCTATATCGTAATCCAGTCCAATTCACTGCAGTAATATCTGTAGTACTTAAAGATTATTTTTAATAAAGTAGCAACATACGATTTGTACGCATAATTCTATGAAAGAAAATTTCTTCGAAAAAGGTATCATTTTTAAACCACAATACAACTTTTCAAGAAATTACACCAAAGGCCAAAAAAATCAAGACGATAATAAGATACTTTATAGAGTAACAATAAAAAAAAAAATTATTTTGAGGCTTACTGACTTTTACCAAACTTATAGTAATGATTATGCGAAAAGCACAAAGACTCTCACAAAGGTATTAAATAAATATGAAAGAGTTCATTGTAAAAACTAGAGTTCCATTAAAAATTAAAAAAACGCAAAAAACTGTTTGCGGCTTTGCCGCTTTTAAGCGCACGCTTTAAATATAAAATAATGCGCGCTAGAATAAAGAGCCTACCAGGGCATAGCGGCGTATGAGCTCTCTCCACTCTTCCTACAACCTACTTCTCCGTGAGCAGAGAGTCAGCTATGCGGCTGCAAGAAGGACATTACTCATCCTCGACCGGCGATGAGTAAGGACCAAGAGCTTGGACTGTTACTTGAAAAAAATAAAAATATTTATTACATTTCTCAGGTAGCACTGACAGATCTCAGCAATATTATAAGTTCACTCAGAAATATTCTTTGAACCCGGTCATAAACTAAATCAAAGGGATAGTAGAGCAGTACGAGATATGTATCAGAAATGTAGGCGTAACGCCAGGCCAATAGTCTAGACCAGAGGAGGTTTAGACTGGCTGAAGTTACAGAGCGGGACCTATATAATTCCATCCTAAAATGAGATGAAAACATATATAAGCTAGAAGCTGAAAGCTAAAGGTGGTGGATTGTAGATTTTTGAATTGTAGAATTATTGGTAAATGATGGATCGTCGCTTTTACTTTTTTCCTTGTCGTACAGGCAAGTGTTAGTTATGGTAGAGAGGGGTAGTGGGGTTTTCTTTTCTTTACTTACTTTGAAAATTGTTCTAATTTGTCTAGAAACGTATCTGACAAATTTATATTAACAATTTACTGTAAATTGAAAGTTTACTTTTGTGTCTTTGTTTTGTGTGTTTTCCTAATTGATTGTTATTAAAACCATTTATAGATAAATTGTCACTATCATCTGTATTGTAAGTGTACTTAAAGTTTATACAAATAAAATTATAACCAGAACTTCTGGCACTATTGCTTTCCATTCATTATCCTGCTTTTCCTGCTGCGCCTCTAAAACTCGTAAAACTCGCCTAATTTGCTGTTATTATTATTACATAATATTCAAATAAACGAACCTGCCTGGTCCTGACTAAGCTCGGTTAACGCAGAGTAGCATCAACAGGCTACAACAGGATTTGCTTCTAGTTTCTAGCTTATATATATTTCTATCTCATTCTAATAAGGGATGAAATAGGTCCCCCACTATGGCGTCAGTCAGTCTAAGCCTTCTCCGAGGTATCTCTGCAGTAAGGGAACGTATTGTTAACCTACAGGACCTCCTACTCTACTCCCATTTAATTCAACATTCTTTTAAAAAATGTTTTTAACAATGCCATCTTGTTGTTAAAATATACTGCACCGATAGTGCGCATATGTTCCACACATGGTGCTATCTACTAGCTTAAACATAGTTGTAGTTAGATCTATGCTGCGCTTATTTTCCAACGGTTCTGGGGTCCTGCAAGGATTCCTTTTGTTTGAAATCCTACTACCGCTTTGCAACCCTTTTATAATAATTATTATAAAAGTTTAAACTAATTTTTATCTTTCTATTTATGTTAACAGATACGGTCGCAAGGGAAGGTCTGGGCAGTCAAGTTAATGTTTCCTCGGAACTATTTCTAAAAGGTCTTTATTTTATTAGTCTTTTATATATGCATTAAATATTGTTTAATTAGGTTTTTTTATAAACTACTAAAAATAGAGTTACTTGTAGTCTAATTGTATTACTGCGAAAAAATTAAATGGAAAATCGTAGCTGGACGTCACAATACCATGTATGAGCTCCTATTTTATATATACTTTTATTAAAAAACATAAATTTAATTATTATTCAGATTAACTGAAGCTGAAAAGAGGTATATTTAGAAAAGTCTGTAAGCGAAGACGATATGGATTGTGTAGATCCTTCGGAAAGTGAAGACGATAATTGGTGTCTGAGCGACTATAATGGTCTTGATGATGATGCGTCGAATAATGAAAATTTTGGAGATAAATTATCAGGAAATGAGGAAAGTGTATATCGTAGCGAGATATAAGAAGAAGAAGAAGAAGAAGACGATGAAGACGAAGAAAGAGTGAAAGAGAAAGTGATAGCAAGGAGGAAGCGAAAATAAAGCAGCTATATTCTCAGGTAATCTTTTTTTTGTGTATACTGAAATACTTACTTATTTACTATTATGTTTACTGAAATTTTTGACACATGCATTAGTGCGAGAGAAAAAACTAACGACTTACAAAAACATTAATTTAGCTAGCCATTGTGTGACCAGTGAATATAATAAATATATAGGTGGAAATATGTATATGCAAACTTATTTCCACAAAATTGTAATATGTTTCAGACAGTACAGGTTTAACATTTGTGGTGAAAAACAAACCGGGGTAAAAAACACTTTGAAACCATATCGTCAAACTCTTGCTATAAATATTGTTAGGCAAATATATTCTGGAACAATTAAAAAAATTAGTAAGTTGGAAATAATTGATAATATTTATAATTGATAATTGATAATATTGGAAAAAAGTTACGGTAACAAAAATGTATTCTTTTAATGGAATTTTGATATGTGCTGGTGCTAATCACTCAGACACAGACCATGTGGATAAAATGTGGAAGAAGAATGCACTCTCTTTATACCGTGCCACAATAGGACGAAGACTATTTCAATTACTTTTGCGTTTAATACATTCTGATAATCACTTTACACGACGTAAACGAGCAGCTAATGACAAAGCTGTACCTTTTACCGATATATGGCGCATGCTGAATACAAACCATGCAGCGATGTATAGACTAACGGAAAATTTGACTAATAATGAGCAATTCTTTTCTTTTCGAAGATGAACAAAGTTCTCGCAGTATTTGCCAATAAAACCTGCTAAAAATGGTCAAAAAGTATTCTAAATTTTCGATGTAAGTAATGCTTATCCGCTCAAAAAGATTCTCTATACAAGCAAACAAGGTAATACGTAAAAAAATGTAAAAAAAGAAGAACGATTTGTAAAGGAACTTGTCGCCACATACAAATGATCGTGTCAAAACGTTACAACGGACAGATTCTTTACAACTTTACCTTTAGCTAAAAGTCTTCTTTCTATGAACCTTATTATCGTTGGTACATAAAAAAAAAATAAAACGTTTATCCCTTAAGAAATGTAGCCGTCAAATTGAAGAGAACTGCTATCAACTCTTTGTGGCTTTCGTAAAAAAGTTACCATGAGTACATATGTGCTGAAGAAAAACAAATCTGTTATCAATCTTAACATGCTGCGCGATGATGCTACAATATCCGATTTAGCTTATCGAAAGCCAAACATTATTTCGTTTTATAAAAAAACAAAAAGTGGTGTAATTAGTATGGATTAAATGTGTATATTAAATAAGTATATTAAATGTGTCAACAGCGAATGTTCAGATGGCCGCTAGCTTTCTGCTACAAAATCTTGGATATTGCCTGTATTGCTGCTTACGTAATTATTATGGAAATAATAAAATGCTTTAAAAAGAAAACTAATCGGCGCAGACTTTTTTTGCACTAGCTCTCAAAGAAGTTGACAATGCCAACGATAAAAGTGCATGCTTTCAACCAGCAAATAATGCGAAACCATGCAATGAAAATTGCAGTTGAAAGTTACGTTAAAATACCAGTAACACCAGTGGTAGCTCTTATTGACCTACATCCTCAAAATGTCACTACAGAAAAAGTTATATTTGGATCATGCTACATTTGCAACGAGTGCGCAGTTGACACAGGGTACTAGTTCTCATAGTACACCAAAAAATGCGACCTCGAATTTGGAAGTATTACTTGCACAATTTCAAAAGAATATGATGAATACGTTAATGATACATCTAGAAAAAATGAGCGAGAAATTAGCGGAAAACTCTGATAAGACAAAGTTTCTAATGTCTCGTCTCTTCGTAGAATAATGGCGGCTATCCACCATAACGCTTATGATATCAAAACTGGTTCTTTGATCTTTCTTCATGAACTAAAACTATGTGCTATTAATATCTACTCAATTATAGCAAACAAGCGTAGGTACGATCTGATTGACTTCATTTGTAAATATAATATAGATACAGCATTATGTACGAAAACGAAGCTGAGTCCAAAACACATACAATTTTTTAACGATTAAATCATCATCAGAACGGATAGACCAGACAAAAAGAATAAAGAGGCCACTGCAGTTCTAATAAGGAAAATTATCAGCTTAACACCAATTTCATACCCCCATTTCATCTGGAAATGCAGTCATAGAATATATAGCAGTTAAACCACGTTGCATGAATTTATCAACCTTCCTAATTATTATTATTTATGCCGCGCGTAACAACAAAAGCACTTTTATTGAAGAACTCAACAAATTGTTCAATGATTTTAATTTACATAGCCTTAGTACTTTTTATATTATAGCAAAAGACTTCAATGCAAAGCATACAGCATCGGGCGATTCTAAAACCAATGAGAGATGTTAGCTTTTACTGAGCAAGATTACTAACCATGATATTGCTAATAAGGCTGCTTTCTATTCAGCGGCAAATCCCACTTTTTCAAAAAGTTGATCGTATCAAGATAACTCTATTGCTAACTTCTGAATATATATTAATGATATATTAACTCTTTGCACTCGAGGCCGTTTCCGCGCGGACTAATTAGCTACTCGAATCGTTTCGCAGCGCTTTTGGTGCATTTTTTACCTCTAACTTAAAATAATTACACATATAAATTAACGAATAAAACTTTTATATTTTAATTTATAATGTATCTTTACATCTGTATGAAGATAATTTCTTAACATTTGTAATTTTGCTTTGTATGATATTTAAAGTAACAATTGCCGAGATGCATGCCCGGCTTTTCTGGACAAGTATCACAATAGTATGTCGTTTGATGTATTTTGTCGGAGTTATTTCCTTGAGAGAAAACTTTGCAATCGTTCCTAATTCGGAATCGGAGGTTAAAGTCGAAGCTCCAGCACGTGCCTGAGGAAACTCACCAGTCAATTTCCGAATTAAGGTTATCACATACCGCACGTGATTAAGTGGCTGTTCTCCTTTTTGTTGTTTAGCAATTTTATAATGTATATATGAATCTATTAAACAAATTTCCAGACCCTAAAAAAACAGTTCACTTCACCATTTCAAGGATTTACTTAATGTTTTATATAATTTATTGCAACATTAGGTTTTTTGATAGTTACTTTAATACCACCTCGTAAAATTCTTTGCACAAAAGTCATTCCTGCATTATTCTAATTCGTAAAGCACGTGACAACCCGTTTGTTTTTCCATGAAAAAACAAAGATATTTCCTTGGCGGTAAGCTACTGTCGATCTCTTACGGAGTTTTGTTTTTTTATTTGATTTGGCAAATGCTTCCTATTCGTTAAGATTGTTCCTATCAAGTTGCATTTCAATTTAAATAATTCTTTAGCCAAAATAAAGTTAGTGTAATATCGATCGGTGAACATATGGGGTCCTTGAGTACCAGGCACTTTCTCCAGCAGCATCGTATAAAGGTGCAGCTGTATTCTTGCTAATATCGGAAGGTCGGGCCTTATCAATTTCTCCGTTGTGAGACTTCCCTAATAAGAAAGAATACCACAGATATATCCAGTATTTGAGTCTGCCATTGTGTAAACTATAATACCCTATTTAGTTAGTTTTTTTGAGTTTTAGGTAATAAAGAAAATCTGACTTTTGAGTTTATTAGTAGACTCATCCACACAAGTTTGTGGACTCATCCACGCATCAAATTTCCGCATTAAAAAAAGTGGTGAACGAGAGTCACATCTCGAGCGCAAAGGATTAAACAACAAATTTCACATCATTCTATACGACAATGACCATTACGTAATATGATTTAACATCGACTGTCTTGACATTACGAATGAACTGTTGACACAACAAAGCTTTAATCATAATTTTAATTACAGGCGGAAGAATTGGAAGAAGTTCACTAAACATTTACTGACACATCACAAAAAACTTATCTCGTATAACAGGAATTTCTCTATTAAAAAAATAGATAATCATATCACCTAATTGGAAAAGCATATTCTAGAGGCTATTAGGGCGGTGATAATGATAAGCAGACCGCCGATAAACAGAGGATTCCTCAGATATTTAAATAATAAAATCATAAAGTTACAGAAATACAAATCTTTCTTAGTGTCTATTCTTACTAAAATAGAAGGCACTAATAGATTAATAAGGAATGAAATCAAACCGTCAACAAAGTTTAATAATATATTACAATCTTAAAAATTTAAGCGTGATGAAACATCCTACTGGGAAGTAAAAGCTAAGAGCGCAGACTTCTGAAATCCAAATGAGTTTTTCCCTAGAATTAATACATATTTCAAATAAAAAGAACAAACGTGCATTGCAGATCTTGCAATAATTAAAAATAGTAGCACCTTACTGATGGAAGATGTATTGAACTCTGAAGACCTGGTCAAAAGAGATAATAAGATCCTTATCACTCAAATGCCTGCAAAGCACAGTGTTATTAAAAACTTTTTGAATCTATCAAATCACCAAGATACTCTAATCTTAATACGGTGATAAAGTTAGCAACAGACAATACCGCCAAAGATTTAGAGCGACAAATTCTTAGGAACAAATCGCATAAATTCCATTTTTTCTTATTCTTAAATAACAATCCAACATACATGCCTAAGCAACACCATAATTCACCTACTTACCTGCACTCCTATTTTACTGTTGTAGGGATTTTAAAGAACGCAAAAAAAAAAACTTTAAGTGGACTTGATAAAACACCTATGATGGTTTTGAAACATCATTCAATCAATATTATCAAAGATCTCCTAATAATTTTTAATAACTTTCTTAATCACGCGTATCATCCTGAGCGTAAGAAAGAAGCAAATGTAATTTTAATAAGGAAAAAAGGCCAAGATGTATCTGACCTGTCCGGATACTGACTCCTAAGTTTAACCAGCAACGTTAATAGAATTTACGCAAAACTTTTTACAATGAATACCACGCTTCACGTTAATACGCACGAAATCATACCGGATAAATAATTTGAGTTCGAACCAAAACATTTCACAATTAACGCTTTACCAGGAGTGCAAGTTGAAGTTTGCCGGTTTTTACAGTAGGATGTCGCTAGCAAGATGTAGGCATTTCTATGATTTGTTATATACACGATTGTTTTCTATTGACATTAACCTGCAAAAACACCTAAGTCTCATTCTGTGAAAATAATAGCGTCATAGTCGTTTATATCAATGAATATGTCGTGTTTCGTTCCAAATAAAGAGCATTTGCGGCATTCGTTGCTTTTCTTATTTCATCAAAAGAAAAAAGCAGCTGAAGCACATCGTTTGCTACTAGAAACTAATGGTAAACATTCTTCAGTGATTAGAACATGTAAAACATGGTTTCGTCAATTTAAAAGTGGAGATTTCGATTTGAAAGACAATAAACATCCTGGTTCAGCGAAAAGGTTTGAAGACGAGGATTTGCAGGTGTTGTTGGATAAAAACCAAACCCAATCACAACAAATATTGGCAGAAAAACTTAACGTGTCCCAAATAGCAATTTGCCAACGTTTAAAAGCCATGGGAAAAATCCAGAAGTATGGAAAATGGGTGCCACAAGCATTCAACGACAGGCAAATGGAACATCGAAAAACCATTTGTGAAATGCTGCTTCAACGGTTCGAAACGAAGTCTTTTTGCATCGGATTATCACGGGTGACAAGAAATAGATTTATTTTAAGAACCCGAAGCGAAAAAGATCATGGTTTTCACCTGGTGAAGCCGCCCCATCCACTGCAAAGCGCAATCGCTTTGGCCGTAAGACAATGCTCTGTGTTTGGTGGGACCAGGATGGTGTGGTTTACTACGAACTATTAAAACATGGTAAAACGGTAAATACGGATCGCTATCGAAAACAAATGATCAATTTAAATCATGCGTTGATCGAAAAACGACCGGAATGGGCCCGAAGACATGGCAAAGTTATTTTGCAACATGACAACGCGCCGTCTCATACCGCTAGATCCGTGAAGGACACATTAAAAACACTTAATTAGGAAATATTATCGCACCCGCTGTATTCTCCAGACCTCGCCCCGTCCGACTTTCACCTTTTCGCATCGATGGGGCACTCACTTGCATAGCAGCACTTCGTCAATTTTGAAGAAGTTGAAAAATTGCTCGTAGAATAGTTTTCCTCTAAAGAGAAAAAGTTTTTTTGGAATGGTATCTATAATTTGCCTGAAAGATGGACGAAATGTGTAGAATCAAATGGTCAATACTTTTAATAAAAATATTTTAAGATTCCCCTAAAAATTATGTGTTTTTTTAACGAAAAAACTGGCAAACTTCAACATACAAGTTCTCATTAGACATAAGTAAATACTTAGTCAACGCAGCGCTTATAGACTAACAAAAAGCGTTCGATTTATTGTGGCTAAATAGGCTTTTACATAAACTATTGCTGCTTTCTAGCAGGTTTAGTACTACTGATCTTAGACATGTCACATGGAAAGTCGTTCGTTGTATGGAATGGTGTTTGCACTTCTGCTCTCACTTATCATATTAAGGAAAGAATTCAGCAAGGAACCGTAACGGCACCACAACTTTTCGACATCTACAACAGCGCGGTCCTAAATCTTTTTAACCTTAACTCTTGTAATCGTACACATTTTAGTGCATATGCTGATGATCTAGTCATATACGTAGCAGCCAAAAAGATCCAAGAAATAAAAACACAGTAATCTAGCCTAGTCTCCAAGGTCTAGGAAAACCGTTAAGACTAAACGTTTCGACAACCAAATTATCTTAGATTTGACCAACATACCTAGTTAATACTATAATTTGGTAATCAAAATAATTACCATGATATGGTAATCAAAATAGCTAGATGTAACTACTCTCCACCAAAAATCTATACCACCGGGATAGGCCAGGTTTTATCCAAAACACTGACAATATTTCAACAATTTATCATATTCAAAGGCATTCCGCGAGAAAAGCAAATTCCATTGATACTGAGAACTTACCTGCAAAAGATGGATATATTCAACTGCCTTAGCAGATAAGGATATTAATTGCTGAGCTAGGCTATCAAAAAAATACTGGTGACTCTCAGTTGACGCTAAGAATCTGGATATGATACAGTGCAGAGCCAAATTTAAAAAATAATATCGTTTTATCCTGTATATATGTTAATATGTAAATACTTTACCTTAGTACCCACCTTTCTTTTTCCTTTTTTTTCCCTTTCCCAAACCCCACTCCCAAACCTTAATCTAAGTACAAATCTAATGGTCTTTATAAAAAAGAGTTTAAAAATTTTTTTTTCCCCCCATTAATTTCTATTGCTAAGGTACAGCTGGAATCTCAATTTAGCACGTACTCATTAAAGGCTTCTAAAAGTCATTGTAGGACGATTACTTAATTTTGAAGAAACGCTTCTGTGATAGAGGACCTACAAAAATTAATATTTAATTTCTATTTTATATTGTTTAAGTTGTTTAGAAGTCAATATTACTTATATATGTGTACAGAATAGTTTAAAAATAAAAACATTTTTCAAAACAAAACAAAAAGCTTATTTCAACTAGGGAAGTGCACAGGTCTATATATGTGTTCAACTTTTTATTTAAACTTTAATGGCTAATATTATAAAATCGATTACGAATTAGAGGCTACTAATTTGTCATAATGTTGTACTTATCAAGATCTATAGGTTGCGTGCAATTTTAAGCCAAAACTAGGCATGAGTTTTCCGAGCTCTTCTTGTTCGTTCTACTACTGCGAAAAAATAATATAGAAAAACGTAGCAGGCTATTACAAGATTATTAATAATATTCGACATTTTATTATTTTTATTTTATACTTTATACCTATATTTTAGTATTTATTTAATTTTATTTAAATAAAAATACTTATTTAAAAAAATAATAAAAGTGTCACTAAAATACGAATGACGATACCCAAGAGGAGTATACCGTCACCCACATTTGGGTAACGTTGCGTTTAACGATGTAAACAACATTAAAAGCTGAAAACAAAACAAAAGTTATTTGTTTTTAATTTTTTTATTCTAAAAATTAGAAAAATTCAGAGTAAAAGTAATTTTTTTAAGATTATTAACAATGATTCTTAGCGATGACGAAAGTGCCGTACAGGAAGTAGATAGTATTGTTAATCTATACTTGTGTACTTTTGAGTTACTAATAGAAAGTTATACAAATAGTTGGAATGAACGTTAAGGTTCTCTTGTATTTAAAACCTTACTTGAATTATCTGGAATGCATACACGAAATTGTATTTGAACTATGTAAACATTAGCCTTCTAATCATTATTTACTTTAAGCACTTGGACGCAATTGCATTTTTCTCTTTTACTTCTCTTGCTTTAAAACTGTGCTAGAGTAAAGACGCCTCTGCCTCAGCTCGATATAATAAAAAATATAATCATGTGTTTTTCTTTTTCTAAAAACTTGTAGGTCATTATTCCAATTTCCCAACAGGTTATGGACCCAGTGTTCGTTTCTTTTATTGTAATATATATGTAGGATTCCTATCTTCTCATCAGTCTTTCTACGAATATCTGCCTATCGAAGAGTAGGAACACTGGTGCTAATAAGGGATTGTTCATGAAGATAAAATACCATTTCAATGAAAATGCAATATATTCTAATAACAAGAAAATACAAGTAAAAGACGTTCACTGCTTGATGGCTAGACGAAAACTAACTTCTTAGTCCTTCGTTTTTTTTAAACTATCCTTTCGGTTAACAAATTATCGTTGCTACGTTCCAACGGTCCTACGAACTATACAATGTTCAAGAATGCTTATTTACATTGCGATAGAGTTTCGCTTTTATGATCTAAGCATTATCGGCAGCCATAAATAAATAAAAAAAACTTCTTTACATTGCGTAAATGCTTTTAGCACTCCTAAAAACTCCTGAAAACTCTCCCCATCCTATATATATATATATAAGTTTCAAGTTTGAAACTTATATTTTTTTTATATGAATTGATACTTGGGTTGAAATGAATATTACGACGCTTTTTGATGCAGAAAATGAACTCTAATTTAACATAAATAACGTATAATACAAACTTACAATAAATATCTTACAATATAATATACCGACCTGAATCAACAACAAAGTCGGATTTAGTAGTCTCCGTGCAAGGCGAGAACAAAGCAGTGATAACGATTTGACTAGCCTGCCGCGACGACTCATTTTGTAACTAAGTCACCTAAGCAGCCAAGTTTGTGGGAGACGAAAAACTTTCATCCCTCCTTTCCCGAGAGGAGTGTTCGGGATCCGGAAAATATGGGACCAACTTGCTTCTGTGAAATAGATTTAGGGTTTTCCTCCTAAATCCCTTGTTTATTTCATAAATAGAATCAGATAGCTTCTTCACTATTTTGAAAGGACCTGTTCGAATAGGATCTAATTTGTTCCTATTTAATTTATTATTACTCTGCACATAAACCCAATCTCCTTCCTTATAATCTATTTTTTTTGTATGTTTATCATAAAGATGCTTTGTGATATTGTGGGTTTTATTAGCGTTCTGTATTGCTATTGATCTATTTAAATTAAGATTTTTCTTTGTATTTGTATTTATTTCCCTAGGAATAATTGAGTTATCAATCCCCGTCAGTAAATAGTTCGGAGAGAAACCCGTGGAACTGTGAATTGTATTATTGTATTCATTTACGCACTGTTCCGCAATTACTGACCATGGCTTATTTTTATTTTCATACACTCTACAACAGATTCTATTTACCAATGTTTGATTAGTTCGTTCATTCTGTCCGTTCGAAAAAGGACAATCTACAGTTGTGAATATCAATTTAATATTTTTGTTCTTTAAATAGTCCTTAAATTCCGCAGAATTTATTCCCGGGTACTGATCGGACAAAATCATCTTTATTGTGCCTTTTGTTTCTATTGATCTTATGAGCGAGATGAAATCTTTTGCTATTTGTGTTTTTGATGTGGAGATAGACGCAAATCTTGTTAACTGATTGACCATAAGGTGCATGTACTTTTTTGGGGACTTGTTTCCTGCGAAACCTCCTATTGTATACAAAGAGACTATTTCTAATGGTTCAGAAGCAGGACCCAATTGTGATAACGGAGCTTTAAAGTTTCCGAACCGTGTTTTATTCTTTATACATGTTTCACAAGCTCTATAAATTAGTTTTATATGTTTATGCATATTTTTAAAGTAAAAGATTGGTGTGATGGTTAATTTCATTTGTTTAACCCTAATATGACCTTGTGAATCATGTATATTTTTAAGCATTGATTTACTGAACTCTTCTGTAAACAATATTATATCTTTTTTATTTAAAGTTTTATATATAAAGTTATTTTTTATTTTACAAGCTTTGTCCAAAATTAATTCTTTTTGATTGTTTAAAATATTTTGTATTGTTAAGAAATTTACAATTTTTATTTTCGATTCTTCATTTTCGTTTTCTTCTGCTAAAACAGGGTTTCTTAAAAGACAATCTGCCTCTAAATTATTTTTGCCCGGGTTGTATTGAATTATAAAATCAAATTGTGAAATATAGTTTAAAATATGTATTAAATCTACGTCTTTACAATTTTTTATATTGAAATTTTTTAGTGGCTTATGATCTGTGAATATTTTAAACTTGTGACATATCAAATAATATTGCCAATATAAAATAGCGTCTTTTATAGCTAGACATTCAATATAAATTGCTCTTTTTGATTTTTGAGATTCTGATAATTTGCGAGAAAAATAGAAAACAGGTTTTATTGAGTTATCTTTTTGTGGTTGTTTTAAAATTGCACCAACTCCTTCTAGACTAGCATCTGTATAAATATATATAGGCTTCGAAGGATCGAAAACGGCCAAAATCGGAGATGTACATAAATAATCTTATACCTTATTAAAACTAGCTTTACAACATTCAGACCATATAAATTTAACATTTTTCCTTAACAGCTTGTGTAAAGGATCTAAAACTATTGTAGATTTAGGAATATATTTTAAAGAAAAATTTACTTTGCCTAAAAACTGTCCAACATGTTTTTTTGTTTTAGGAGTTGCGAAATTTCTTATTGCTATCAAGTTTTCATTTATTGGTTTTATTCTATTATTTCCTATCGTGTGACCTAAATATGTTATCTCTCGTTTAGCAAAATCACACTTACATAAATTTAATTTCAAACCTTGTTCTTGTAAAACTTGCAATGTTCTGTGAATATGTTTTAAATGGTCTGAGTAACTATTAGAAAAAATTAAAATGTCATCGATATAGTTTATTGCAAATGAATCTAAATTATTATTTCTAATTATATTTGAGAGAATTCTTTGAAATATTGCAGGCGCTGACTTTAACCTAAATGGCAAACACGCCCATTTCCAATGACCATGATGTGTTACGAACGCGGTTTTGTATCTGTCTTTAGTACGCAACGGGATTGACCAAAAAGCTGAATTGATGTCTAGTTTAGAAAAGTAACAACACTTTCCCACTTGAACCACCAAATCATCAATCCTTGGAAAAGGCTGTCCTTCAGGAACAATTATTTTGTACAGTTCACGATAATCAATACATAATCGTGATTTCCTTTTCTCTACTTTTTTGTATACTAAAGTTACCGGTGAGGCGTATGGACTATACGATTCCTCAATCAACCCTGCTTCTAATAACTTTTTTATTTCTTCTTCTATTTCTACTTTATCTTAAATAGAACATCTATATGTTTTTTTGAAATATATTTATTTTCTGTTAATTTGATTGAAGCTTTAAATTTCTTAACTGTACCTATATCAAACTTTCCTTCTGCAAACACCGAATAATACTTTTTTAACAAATCATCAAGAGTGTTTGTTGAAATATAATTTAAACTGTTTGCATCAGATAATTTACGTTTTAAATTTTCATTTGTTAAATTTTGATGTATTCCTAAATTTTCATTTTGACACAATTTAAATTCTTTTATGCAATCTAACCCAATTAACAAATCTTCTTTAAATAATTCATTTTTTATTATTAGAAAGGAAAAGTCTTTTTGAATATTAAAAATTTTTAACGATATGGTTATCGTACCGCTCGTATTTGTGAAACCACCAATCGTCTTAATAATTTTCGTCCCACCTATATTGATCTTTAAATTTAATTGTTCATAAAATTTGTAATTCATTTAAGACACATTGGCTCCTGAATCATAAAGAGCAGTGGCTTTATCTTTACCGTTAATCAGAACTGTTAATTTTATAGGTGGGAGTTGTATTAGTTTTTTGAATTTTCTGATTTGTTTATTTCTGTTTGTATAATTTTGGTTCGACATAATTTTTCAGGGTGAAATCTATTTATGTAACTGGCCTTTTCACCAATACATTGTTTGTAATTCTGTTTTTGTTTATTTATCTCTGTTGACTCTGTCCTGTTTGTACTGTTCTGTTTATTTACTATCGGTTCTAATTGCTTTAAATTAGACATTAGATCTTCGACCGTTAACAAATCCCTCTTATTAAAATGAGATCTAATAGATTTTGGTAACCCAATAACAATAAAATTAATTTGAATATTTATGCTCATTTCGGGGTCAGTATCTATAAGCAGATTTCTTTTTTCCAACGCAAAGTCTAATAATGGACCACTTAACCAACGATAAGAATAATCAAATTTAATTTCAGACCACGATTTTTTTCCGAACGTATCAATAAACGACTTTTCCCAATAAGACCAGGGTTTAGTCAGAGAATACGTTTTGAACAATACTGAAAACTAATCTAAAGCAGGAGCTTCCAAAAATAACCTCAAAACTTCCGCATATTTTCTCTCGTCTATATTTTGTCTTTTACATTCTTGTACAAATAGATTTAGCCACGATCTTGCATTCTGATTTTTACTTGAAAATTTATCTATAATTATATGTTGTGCGATGGATTGTATAGGTTTTTCAGATGTACTATCTGCTAAATCATTATGAGTACCGGACGGGGGGGTAGAATCTATCGTCTTCAAATAATAACCGTCAAACACTACATTACCTTCCTCATCCAAATATAAACATTGAAGGTTTTCCTTCAAGGTTATAACTATTTTCCTTGATTTTCCTCTCGTTTTTAAGCTTTTTATTACTCCTTTTACTGTAGCGGATTTAGCTAACTCTGCATGTCGAGTCACAAGCTGATATTCTGGTGGAAAAGAAAAAATATCCTCCTGTCTCACGATTTGTATCGATTTTACATTGATAATAGTCGTCTTCACGTCCAATGCTTCAGAGGTAAACCAGAATCGGGCCTTCACATCCATGTTGTTGTTGATTTGTAAGTTTCAAACTTGAAACTTATATTTTTTTTTTATGAATTAGTATTTGGGTTAAAATGAATATTACGACGCTTGTTGATGCAGAAAATGAACTGTAATTCAACATAAATTACGTATAATACAAACTTACAATAAATATCTTACAATATAATATACCGACCTGAATCAACAACAAAGTCGGATTTAGGATTCGTGATCCGTAAAAACTCTTAACCTTTATTATACTCTAAGTTCTACCTAACTAACGTGTCCATCTACACGTGTCGAGATCTTGTGTCTCACCTCTCCTAGTCTCCGTGCAAGGCGAGAACAAAGCAGTGATAACGATTTTACTAGCCTGCCGCGACGACTCATTTTGTAACTAAGTCACCTAAGCAGCCAAGTTTGTGGGAGACGACAAACTTACATATATATATGAAATTGCGTAAAGTGTAATAAGTTTTTTTTATAATAAAACATCTTTTATTTACCCTGGTGAAGTCGACACTTAAGGATTCAGAACTAAGATAAGTAGTTTCATACTTTTTTACGTATTTTTATACGCATATGTAATTTAAATATTAATAATCGGTTTTGTGCATAAAAGTGATGCTTCGAATCTTGTAGAAGTTCATAATTTTTAATATTCGTTTTTCTGTTTTAGTATTTATTTGATTATAAAAAAAAAAGTGTCTTTATTGTAAAACTATAAGTGGAAGTAGTGTGCGAAAACGGTCATATTACGGTGATCCTTAGAGAAACGCTTTGTCCTCCGAAAAAAAAGATAAGAACTTGTGGACGCCGACATCTTGAATCGTACAGGGTTTACATAACGTAGTCGCTATAGACGAACTGTTCCCTCTACAAGTCAACTACGATATACCAAACGCAGCAAAACAAGAAGAAAGGAAAGTATAATGGATAGAATAGAAATAAAAAGAAACATAAAACTTTTTGACAGATAATAATATATTATTTGAAAATTTAGAATTAAAGCTTTGTTTACTGTATTAGGTACAGATAATGTAATTAGTGATAATATTTCGATTCCTATAATAGAAGAATGGAATAAGTCGGAAAGAGTTGTCAAAGGTGTTATAATAGGGTATATAGCCTTGCGATATACCTTTGCTAAAGCATTTTACAACATTTAATGAACTTATCACAGAGTTATCAGCAGCAGGAGCACAATCCGGCGAAACTGATAAAGTGTGACATTTGTTATTAACACTTCCTTTATCATGAAACGTTGTCAGAAGACAAATTAATATTAGTTTCTGTAAAAACTAGACTACTTACTCACAAAATAAAACTTAGAAACGATAGCAGAGATACTAGTGTGAAAGTTCTTCAAATAGACAGTGCAAGTGGATCGCTCTTAAACAAAATTAATAGACTATTTAATTTTTCTAGAAACAATAGACGCATATATAAAAATAAAAACAATTTAAAAAATAGTAATAGAAATTTTTTAAATGTAAAGTGTCATCACTGTGTAAGAAAAGGCTATTTAAAAAGAGACTGCCTCCATTTAAAAAAAAATAAAAATAATTTTGAAAGAAAAAGGACAGTGCAAGTTGCACAAATGACGCATCAGCCAATAAATACTGACGCTACTTCTAGTTTTGCATTTATGACTGAAAATTACCAAGATGAAAACAAAGATAAGACAACATTTGTTATAGATTCGGAAGCGTCAGACCATCTGATAAAAAATGATAAGTATTTAAAAAGTTTTATTCATTTACAGCCTTCTATAAATATTTCAGTGGCCAAGAATGGAGCATCTATATACGCAATAAAACAGGGAACAATTGATTTTACCACCAATATGGAAATCAAAGGTACTTTGGAGATTGTACTGTACTGTTCGGATGTGCCACATAACTTATTTTTGAAACGACACATGCAACAGGCAGGTCTAAGTATCACTTTTAACGAATATGGCGTGGAAATAAATAAAAATGGTAAAACCATAATAAGAGGTGAAGAATGGAAAAATTTGTTGATTTAATTCTAGGCAGTGAAAAAAACAAATTTTAATTATCATACATATAATATTATTGATAATAATTACGAAATATGGCATCAACGTTTAGAGCATATAGGCAAGTCAAAATATGTAGAGGTAAATAACAAATAAATGGTCAAGGATATAAATCAAATAGATATAGTTACTCTTAACGATAATTTATGTGAAGCTTGTACAAAAGAATAACAAGAAAAGACTAATATTCGAAAAGAAAAAGGATAAAAGTTACGTTAAGCGAGCATTGTTTATTGTTCACTATGATGTCTATGGTCACATCACTCCCCCAACATTTAATAACCAAAATTACTTAAGTTTTTTTATAGATGAATTCAATCATATTGTGTCACATATTTAATCACATATAAGTCAGATGTATTTTCAGTTTTTAAAAATTTTATTGCAAAGAGTGAGACACATTTTGATTTAAAAGTTTGAAATTTATATTGCAACAATAGTCGAGAGTATTTACTAAACGAGATAAAAGACTATTGTGTACAAAAAGGCATTAGCTATCATTAAACTGCACAACGTTCCCCACACTTAACACTTTGAGGGCTGCGCATTTATCAAAGCGCCGTTACGCTGCCGCCGGCGAAATTCACGCAGGTTCTACTGCTCGCCAACGGTGATATTTACTCAATTTTTCGATACATAACTAGTTGGTATATAATTATTATTAAAGAAAGCACTAAAATAACTGTTACACTATTTTTATTCCATTTTATTCTAATTATATTTTTTAATTAGTACTGAAACGTTTTATTTAAAAAATTTAACTCCTAGAATCCTTAGTTCATTCTAATATGATGATTTGGAATACATTTTCCAACATGCAGAGGAACGTTGCAGGAAGAACACATGTATGCAGTGGAACTTCTTTTCTTGGCGGCACTGCAAACTTTGCATGCCCTTCGTGGGTTTTGAATTCTCCCATTACCACTAATACATGTTATTCTATGTTTTCTCATGTCCGTAGTAAGTCTGCTGGTGGATCGGCGTGATCAACACCTTTCATAAATTTGTTATACTCTCGTATGCAAATTAGTTTAATGTACTTCTTTTTGGTTTTTTTACTCGCACATTCGACCATGTCTGCTGAATGTATCGTAGATATAATCGTTATCAATTTTTTGCCCGAATTCCATTTTTGTACCAAAATTTTTCCTTTTCTACGAAATTCCATCGACTTATTTTTTGATGTAGCAGATTTTAAACAATTTGGCACTCCTCTGTTTACTCTAATTGTGCCACAGATGTTTGTTTTATGCTTTAGTAACTCCTTTGCAACCTTTACACTATCGTAATAGTTATCCATATATACATCGTGCCATAAATTTAAATATGGCGATAGCACAAACAATATTGTTGCAATTAGCGATTTTCCTTGCGCGCAATATATTTCTAAATTGCATATATAACCAGATGTTGCCTCACACACCATACGGACTAAAATTCCATATTTTATAATTTTCGCAGGATTATATGTACGAAAAGATAACCTGCCCCTCCATGGAATAATACCTTTATCCAGCGATAATTTTTTCTCAGGTTTATAAATTTTTTGAAACTTTTCTACCAGCTACGAGTAGACTGGTTTTATTTTATCAAGCCTTTCTTGGAAATGGTCATTATTACTAAAGTGCCAATACTTTCATAATTGCCGAAATCGGTTTCTTGGCATAGTATTCCCAAAAATAGGTGTATGTAATCCAGGGTGAGTTGACCAATAATCGTCTTATTCTGGTTTTTTTACTATTCCTATTAGGATAACAAGCCTTAAAAGTTTTTTAATTTCTACAACATTTGTATCGACCCAAGCTTTATTCTTTGTTGATGCATTGTTGGTATCATTATTCTGCTGATTATGATATAAGTTTGTTTGTGTGGCAAACAAATTAAATAAATCGTCCCCAATGAACAATTTCACAGTTGATAATACATCTGGTGTGCATGGGACCTGTAACCCAAACCGTTCCAGGCAGGCATGAAAGTAAGGTTTAAAATCAACTTCTGACCAATCACTTGCCGCAGAATTCTCTTCACCACTTTCCGACTCACTAATTATTGGTCTTTCCTTATTTTTGAATCGTCTCTCAATTATATCGCTACCACTGTCTGAATTACTTTCACTATCAGAGCAGTTATCCTCTTCTTGTAACAAATCAGCATATATTTCCTAATCGAAAAGCATTTTGAAGGATATCTAACTTAAGTTTCCTATATTTGAAGGCAGTGAAAGACAGTTTCAAACTAACAAAACAAGCATCCGCGAAAAAAGATTTCCATAATATACATTCTGGTGAATTGGGAGAGCAAAACAGTTGAAACCAATGTTTCCTGATCGTCAAAAATTTTGCTATAGTATGTCTATCTATAGAAACGTCCGTTAACGAGTATAAGTCACGTCAGCGGACAGCGGCCCGCAAGGTGTTAAATAGTGTGTCCGAACGAATGGTAAGGACTGTAAATGAGATATTTTGTGCCATTGGTGCCAGTTTAGATAAAGTTTTCTGGGGCAAAACAGGTCTAGCTGCTACATTTTTAACACTATTCCTACCGGGACCAGTCAATTGACCGTTTTTACATTTTCAATTGAAATTTCCTGCATTTAACGTAAGCGAATCGCCTTTAAACTTTATGACTTTTCCTAAAATATATGTATGATACATTTTTCAATATTCACTTATTTTTTTATTGTTTATTTTCTGAGAAATATTTGCAGTTTGTCGTACCTAACACGACCGGTCATTTGACCGGTGGTACGATTTGTACATTTTTTTATTAGTTTTTCTCTAAGACTCAATGTCTAAACTATAAATTCGTTACAAACGAGAGGTAATGTAGTTGTGGCATGATTTTATCCTATAAGTGCTTTCCAGAAAAT
Organism: Mischocyttarus mexicanus; assembly: GCA_023678845.1. NCBI lineage: Eukaryota > Metazoa > Arthropoda > Insecta > Hymenoptera > Vespidae > Mischocyttarus > Mischocyttarus mexicanus. The sequence goes on along the minus strand of JACGTP010000139.1, from coordinate 48,981 downwards.
TGTTTACGGCTCTTTAAAGTGTTTTCAGTTCTTGTTCGACTATCGGTTTATTTGCTTGATTGATCTAATACGGTCCACTTCCCCAAATTTTCTCACGTAATCTTATCTACTATGACAGAGAACAAAGAACTTATAACTGAAGGAAATGTATAGACGTCTTCTCACGAATTCAAATCAGTAGAGTCTTGCAACAAAAACAGAGTGCATCAAAACGTGAACGTCATAAAGAGCATACTTGGCAGTCTTTTATCATTTTTATTATTTTAAAATATTTTATATCGCATTACGTGTTGTTAGTTTTATTTTCAAAATAGTGAACAAGACTAATAATACGTTACAGTAAGTTTCACATTTATTCTTTTATTGATTTTTTTATCTATATTGATTTACATTTTCATATTTTAGTTTTTATTTTTTCCGTTGAATATTTGTCCCCAAAATGTCAAGACGTTTAAGGAGTGCGAATGTATTATTAGAGAAAATAAATGATATCGATGCAGAATGTTCTGAAGATGATCAACAAATTCTGGATATGAAAATCGACAATACGGAACATTATGATCAACTTGAAACTGACTCGAACACCAATGAGAACGAAGAGAATATTTCGAACGTATGTAAACGACGAAAAAGAAGGAGAGTTTTTGTTAGTTCCGATAGTGAGAATGACGAAGAGGTAAGAGAAATTGCGATGGACGGAACTGTTTGGCAGGAAGTAAAAACAGGGTCTAATCTTGGAAGAGCACCTAGTCATAATATGTTTAGGGAAACATCAGGTCCTACTTGGTATAGTAAACGTAATATTATGAAAGGCGAAGTTAGGACGGCATTTTCTGTGATAATTGATAAAAATATAATCGAACTTATAAGAAAGTGCACAGTGACAGAGGCATTTAGAGTGTTGGTATATAAATAGGAATTGTCTACTGCAAAGTTATATGCATTTTTTGCAATTTTGTATGCTCGCGGCGCATATGAGACTAAGAATATAGAAATAGCACTTCTATGGAATAAAAAGTGGGGCCCGCCTTTTTTCTTAAATACTATGAGTAGACATGACTTTACGGAGATTATGAGATTTATTCGATTTGACGACAGAAATCAGCGAAGCCAACGCTTACAAACCGATAAATTCGCTATGATTTCGGAAGTATGGTACAAGTTTATTGAAACAGCCAAAATTGTTATAAACCAGGGCCATATATCACTATTGACGAACAATTGTTTCCAACGAAAGCAAGGTGTAGATTTACTCAATACATGCCCAGTAAACCGGAAAAATTTGGTATAAAATTCTGGTTAGCATGCGATGTACGTAGCAAATATATAATAAACGGCTTTCCATATTTGGGAAAAGATGAAAGAAGAGAGCCCTTAGTTCCTCTTGAAGAGTCTGTCACTATTAAATTAGCAAAACCGTATGTAGGATCTGGAAGAAATATAACCACGGACAACTTTTTACAAGCCTACCTTTAGCAACAAAACTTTTTGCAAATAAACTACGATTGTTGGGTCATTTAGAGCAAATAGAAAAAAACTACCAAGGCTGGCAAGACTGAAAAACGACGACATGGCACTTTTCTCAACTAAACTCTATCGCTCAAATAATTGTATATTGACAGTTTAAAAAGCCAAACCAAGAAAGATAGTTCTTATTTTTAGTTCAATGCACAATTCCGTACAAATTAAAGAAAATGACACCCGAACACCGGAGACAATTCAGTTGTATAATAGCACCAAATTTGGCGTAGATGTGACTGACCAAATGGCCAGAAATTATTCGGTAAAATCTAAATCACAGAGATGGCCTTTGCAAGTATTTTTTAACATCCTGGATTGAGCTGGGATAAATGCATGGGTGTTTTATAAAAAAACTACGGAAGGAGAAATTGCAAGACAGGAATTTCTATTCCAATTGGCAGAAGAACTTGCCATCGAATACCAACAAGAGATAGGCAAAGAAAATCAACCAATACCCATCGCAAGTACAAGTACAGGTTCCCGTGAACGAAAAACATGTCAGATAAGGTATTGTGAATATAATAAGGCGAATAAAATCTGTATAAAATGTAAAAAGTACGTATGCGGAAAATGTACTGTTGAGAAGCCCATTTGTAAAAAGTGCGACGAAAAAGAATAAAATGTAGTTTATGTACTCTTGAATAAAAGAAAATATATTTTTATACTGGTAAGCTGGCTATTGGTCTGCATTCAATATTGAAAAATATAAGTTGTGAAAGACCGGTCATTTGACCGGCAGCGGTAGGAATAGGTATACGTGATGTGTCGGTAAGAATAGTGTTAATAAGTATAACATTAACTGAAACTTTAAAGCGAGATAAAACACTATATGAAATCTAGTAATTTCTACTGTTAGTAATGAAACAATAATAAGTTTCAAAAACTATTTAATGAATAAATTTATTATGACTGATTTAAAAGAAATTAAATTGTTTATCAAGATTTGAATCGAAATTGCAGGTAACAGAATATTTATGGATCAGAGTGTGTCTATAAAAACACTATTAGGAAAATTTAATAATTATGGATTGGAAAACCGTTAGTACGCCTTTTCCTTGAAAACTAGATTATGATGCTTTAAATTCTGATAAGAAATATGATGCATTTTGTAAAAAATTTAATTAATTGTTTAATGTATGTAATGATATGCAAACGACCATATTTTAGTGTTGCTGTAAATATTTTGAGCAGGTTTCCTCATAGGAGCCACAAAGAACTTTAGCAATGTTTAAAAAGAGTTTTAGGATATCTTAGGGAGTCTGTAGATGTTAGATTAAATTATGTGCAATGTGATTATAATGATCTTTTAATCGGCTATATTGATTCAGATTGGGAAAGTAGTGATATTAATGATAGAAAAAGTACTACTGGTTATTTGTTTAAATTAGTTGAACAGTACACAATATGTTGAAACACTAAAAGACAGCATTCGGTAGCTGTTCCATCAACCGAGGCAGAGTATATGGCTCAATATAAAGCCGATAAAGAAGTATTGTAGTTAAAATCATTTGCAAAAAGTATAAACATAAATATCCTTAAACCTATCAAAATCTATGAAGACAATAATAGTTGCTTAAGTCTTCTTCTTCTTCTTAGTTTTGGACACTGTCCTGTATTTTCTCCAACTTTTATTCTTGTTTACAACTCCTGCAATGAGGAGGTCTAGCTTTCACACCATCATTGCATCATTGTAAGCATTTCTATTAGGTTTCACCCCCGGTAGGTTGCTAGCCTCTCCGAGGAAGTTAGCGGGTCACCCCCCTAGGTATTATTTGTACCTAGGCTGCTTAACTTGAATGACTTGATAATCACTCTCGCTAGTGTCATGATAACACCGCTATAGTGGCATAAGTATTGCCAATAATTCGACATGTCATAAAAGATCATAGCACATTGATATTAAATATCACTTCTCAAAGAAACAAGTAGAGAAAAATATATTAATATTAATTTATATTCAAACAGGAGAATAAGTCGCAAACGTGCTCACAAAACCACTGTCATCTGTTAAATTCTTTGAGTTCAGAAAGACACTGAATTTGAAGTAATATCAATGTGTATTAAATAAATATTACAGTTTGTTTGTTCGTTTGTTTGATTGTTAACAACTGAAGAGGTCTGATATAGTTTTTTTGGGTTTTTCTAATCCTACGAAACAAATGTTGGAAATATACCTAAATAAATAAAATAGAGACATGAGACATGTAGTTTGTCTTTACGTTAGAGATATTATAACTGCAAGCATATAAGGGTATAAAAAAAAAAAAAAAAATACATAGACGATTTAATAATGATTAATATAGTAAGAAAATAGATTAAGTGTTAAGGGGGCGTGTTGGATTAAAAGTTAAGGTTCTCTTGTATTCTAAACTTATTTTAGCACTTTCTAGAATTCCTGTACAAGATTGTATTCAACCTATGTAAACAAATAATCTCCTAATCTTTATTTACTTAGGTCCTTGGACGAAGTTACATTTCTTTCTGTCACCACTTTTCCTTAGGAATCTTGCTAGCGTAAAGACGTCTCTGTCTCAACTCGATATAAAAAATTATTGTTGGAATAGAGGCGATATTGTGTGCGGCCTTACGTGTTCCTTCTTCCCAACCTTTATACAACGCGTAAGATAAGACCCTAGCGCATGTACATTAGGGCTATATACATCTATCCTTGTTGCATTGGAAAGGGACAAGAGCGGATTATTCAAGTTTTGGATAAAGAAGGGATAGTACAAGGAATACCGGAAAACTAACATAAGACTGATCACCAAAGAAATGTTATTCCAAAGAGATTAATTAATTGCACTTATAAGAAGAGAATTATATAATTAAAATATTGTTTAACTAATAAAACAAGTGTATTTGATCTTTCGACTAAAATTATATTACAAAAGGTTATGGGCCCAGCACGCTTCCACTGCGCAACGAGCTAAGCTATACGGTTGACAGAATTTCGCTCTCAAACGGTGCAATAAATTGAGTGAAAAGTAAAATCTCTAGTGCTAGGAAAAATGGCAAATGTTGCGCTGAAAAATGTATCTGCTTTACAGCAGAAGGGTGAGTACTTTAATTCAAACTTCTTCTTACAGAAAGAATTAAGAATAAAAGTCTATGTGCATGACAATAAAGGGTTTGCTGCAAGAACATTTGTAAAATTTGGAAGTACGGTCTTATAAACCCTGTAGAGGGTGAAAGCGTTATAAGGCAATAAGTGTGCCAATTGTAAACGTAAGAAAAGGAAATTTTTCAAAATGGCCGCCAAATGGGCTATTACAAAGAATGTTGTAAAGGAAAAACAAAAGGGGATGCCACAAAGAACATACGACAAGGATTGAATCTTAAATAAACAGTCGTGAGTTTGGTCGTCTTCGGGACGTGGCGAGTTCAGCCGAACGTACCTGAAGTAATACAAATCTGGTCTGGGGAGAGAGGGAGAACTGTACTGACGTCGCCGGACCTCGGAAAGAGGTAGGGACAGCTCTGGTCTAATACAAAGAATGTATTGGACGGTAACGGCTCGAGCGTTATCGAGAAAGTATATGTACGCAAACACATACATGTGATTAAAATCAATGTTGTGTGATCTTGTGATCGATGCGGAGTTAACCATGATAGGTGACTGTGTGTCCCTTGTAGGTGAGCCTATGACAGTATATGTATATACTGGTGCATAGTGTGTTGAATTATACATACCCGCACAGGCGCCGGTGTTGGGGTATGTTATAGCATGGTTCTCCCTTAATACACGAATACGTGTAGTCTCCTTGTTAAATAGTATGATGATGAACCAGACCGTAATCTTTGTTAAGTTGTTCTTGTGGATGCCAGAATATTAAAGTCCAGATAATGAGAAAAATGCATGGGAAATAAAGTTTTTGCCATAGAGAGACGAGCGGGATATGACGAGTTCGGCCAAGGTTACCCGAGGCCACACGAACTTAGTCGGAAGAGAGGGAGAGCTGACGTCGCTTGAATCTGTGGTGACTCGGGGACATCTCGGGTCTGAATATCGCCGAGGGGAATAAATCGTACATGTACTCACACACTTACACTTGGCTGGCGTAACAATTCGGTGTGAATTGGGCCTGTAACAGTATGGTATTTATACTGGGGTAGTGTGTGTCACTCTATCCATGCACACACTTGCGCAGGTGTGTGTATGTACAAGGAGTGGGGCCTCCCTCTGGCTGTGTATACAGTAGTTTTGACATACACGGATGTGTATGGGTTGTTGTACACTCAAGTAAATGTCTCTTTGGCTAAAAGTATAATGATAAGGCCATCTGTAACCCTTTTTTAAGTTTCTGGTATGCAAGGAAATCTGAGATTATGCACGAAATGAGAGAGATTACATGGAAAATTGAATATTTGCACTAGAGGAATTATTTGATTATAGATGGGAGAATATTTATAGATATATTCTTGGCTAACCAGTTACAAATGTTTTCACACAGATTTGTTGACACTGCTGGCATTCCTTAAGACGCACCAGGAAAAGTTTGAATTCAGAAAGGTCCATCCGAATGAGGAAGTATTGGTTACCCATGTTGATGATCAGATTGTGTTTAGGGTTGAATCTGGAATGGAGTATCCAATTGGTATAAAAACTATATCTTTCTTATTAAAGTAACAATTGACTCTATAGACAGTCAGTCTTCCTGCTTTTTGTATTGTTTACGCGATTTTATCCGCCGTGCGCTCTGAAATTGCGTGGACATGCATTAGTAGGGAGATCTGATGAGATAGAGAAAGTATAGTCTGAAATTTGAATTCTCCTAATTGATATAAGGATGTTATTAGTCATGTATAACGACGTAGTAAGAGGACGGGCGGAATATCGTGATATTCTTGTGTTCAGAAGTCATGATACTCGTTCGCGTTTATTTACTTAACTTGTGTTCGGTTAAGAGAATATTCAGCAATAGTCCTCGGCAATATCAAAAGAAAATACTAACAAAATTTCAATCAACAGCATTGGACAGTTTAGGGGAAAAGGAGAAGGAAGTGGTCTTGCGTGCCATTGATGAAAAGGAACAAAATGGGTCTAGATTAATGATGCCCAGCAAGATTAATAGTTCCGATCACTTGTCGGAAAAGGATGACGATAATGAGAGGAACTATTCCGATATCGTCAGTGACAAGTCATCTAGGTCGAATATAACACCTTTTTAAATAAAGATAGTGAAGGCCATAGAAAGGATAGGTGAAACAATGGATAACATGACTGCTGCACATAAGGATATGCAGCAAATATTCCTGAAGGGAATGACCACCATAATCGACAAACTCGACAATATATCTTCACATATATCGAACTGTCGAGAGTCTGAGAGTGACGGGTGGCGAGATGAAACAATTTATACCCCTCTGACACATGTAGAAGCTAGCAATAATAGAGATGATCGCTTAACAGGAATCAGTCGGGCCGAACTGATCGAACTTATGGAAGAAGTAATAACCAAGCGATCCGGGGGCGATCGCTCAAATTACAATACTGCGCTAGGTATTGCAGGTTCAAATATAACTAGCGAGGTAAGTGGAAAAATGCATGTGGCAATAGTGGGCCAAGATTCCACCAAACGAATGTATAGGCTAACGACTCAGACGAAATACGAACATTTTCTGGACTTTCTGACATCGGAGCTAAGAAGCCAGGATCTGCTGTATGTCATAGATCCGAAGGAAAAGCCTGAATATGAAATTGATAAAACAACGAGACAGAAACACATGTTTAGAGTAAGAGATATATTAATTAATAGGTTAGACTAAAGCTATTACTCTAGAATAGATAAAGTTAAAGATCCTGTGGAAATCCTGAACAAGATTCGGGATATAGAAAGGTGCGAGACAAATTTAACCCCTCAAACAATAAGGCAAAGACTCTATGGTATGCGATACACTTCGCATAAAGAAACGGCAGCACAGTTTTTGGACCGTTTCGAAGATCTGATACGGAATTACGATACTATATCACATGTTAAATCACTCTCGGAAGAAGAGAAGAGGGACGCCTTTTACAATGCGGTTGTTCATGCGACATCACATCTGCGAACCGCCAACTTCTTGTCCAAAAGTTCAACAGGCAAAGACTAAAACTATGAACAATTAAAGGCCTTTATTGTACAACAGGAGGCCGATGAAAGGGGGGACACAAAGATAGGGCCTACAGCATTATTTGTGAGGCATAAGAGGCAACACCAGAAAAGGCGTAATTACAATGATCATGACCGAGGTTATCGCAAACTACGATAACCGCAATTTAGCTACTTCCCTGTGCTACTTGTGTGGAAAGACGGGGCATTTTGCAAAGGATTGTACAGAGAAACGGTCAAAGCAGAGTCAACACAGACCGCCTTCGAGACACTTCTTCTCGAAAAAGAACGAGAAATCTGGATTTCCTCGAGCAAATCGCAAGGCCGGACTTAAGGGAAAGCGCAAATTTATTGACGAGAATTGTAACGAAAGTGCGAAACGGGTAAAACCAGGCAAAGAGAACAATAAGGACAATACTTCATGTAAAGGTAATGTCGAAGGCCCAAAAATGGTTGCCACAAATTACTGCACGATGCCTGGGATTAATTTGTTATCAGATAAAAGCGATGTTAGAAATAATAATTTGTTGGTAAAGTTCTTAGCGGATTCAGGTGCAACTGAACATCTAACGCACTCCAAACTTATATTCAAAACGATTGATCAAACTAAAGTGAATTGTATAAAAGTTGCCAATAAAGACGTACATGCTGACCTCATTTCAGAGGGAGCTGGAACGGTAGACGTTAGATTAGACAATGATCGGAAAAAGGGTTTGGAGAACGTTATATGTACCAGAGATTTGTCGGAGAATCTCCTGTCATTGGTCTAAGCATTTACCTAGACAATCAGCAGATCGACATTTTTGATCCAAATTCGCACGAGTCATTTATCAAGGGAATTTATCGGAAGCCTTTCTGGATAATCGAACTAGAGGTGGATAGAATCAATGATAGGTGCCAGATAACTAATAACAGAAAGATGATAAAAGCAATAGCTAATCTTGCGACAGAAAGTTCTGAGAATGAACCAAGATATATGACTCGTAGCAAAACCTCACTTACAGATAGATCAAAGTTAGATACTGATACCAATCCGACTGATGATGTACATCTGAAAGAATTAATAGAAACAGAAACGAGACCCGCATCGGAGGTGACCGTTGTTGATAAATCTTATAATAAGGAAATTTACTCAAAGGGTTCGGAAACAACGCAGGAGATAGTAAATCCACCGATTCAATATTAAGATAGTATAGTCGAAAAAAACCTTAAAAGATTTCTTCTAAATTGAAAAGAGCGCACATAAACTTATCAAAAATTTTCCCAAACGTCCGCATTTCTACCAGCAGCGCTGCATTACCAATTGTAAATCTCACCCTCTTTTCGGGACCATTTTTCGAAGCACTCTGGCTATTCTGTTCATAGACATATACTAGACCCCACGGGAAAGAAACCAGGAACGATTCATTATTTAACGTAAAGACGCTTTTTTCTATGCAAAGGTTCTATATTGTAATAAAATTCTACAATAGACTTCGATGGTCACGAGCCTTGATTTCACACTCGCAAATTTATGTTTATTTATTAACTAATATCAAAGAATTTTTATTCTAAAAAGCTTTCTCTTTTATGAGCTAATAAATAAACCTCGTTTTCTATTAGTTTGACCTTGTGATTTATTTATCTTTTAATCCTTAATTTCTACCTCTACAGCTTATAAATTTTTAATTACAAGAGGACTGCATGTTAGAGAATTCTTTGTCACAAACATTTTTGGTTTCTCCTGTGAGATGTGAATTTCCGACTCCTTATTTACGATCCAGCAACATTTTTTGACGATTTTCTACGACAAAATCGACGTTGTCGAGCGTGCCAGACCTCTAAACATCAACGTCGGCCAGCTTAGTCAGTCGCTGGTGAAAATTTAAATAAGTGATATAGTTCAGTCAAATTTGCATTTGGAAAAGATGTTGCTCCATCTTAATAGAAAAAAATTGTAAAAAGTCTGGAATGTCGTCTCTATTAAGATGTGCACTATGCGTATTTTGAGAAATTTGTGCTTTCTGCATAAAAAATAACAATGTATAAAAAACCGAAAGAAAACCTGTTTTTTCGTAAATCTTAGCTCATATCTCAGAAACTAATAGTTTTTAGCAAAAAATTTACTTCAAAGAATTAGTTTCTTATGAGGTTTTCTGTAATCTGAAAATTGTTTTGCTTAATTGCAATAGTTTTTCAGCAAATGGCAAGCGTGTAAAACAAGAAAATTCTGAAAACACTTTTTTTTACGTAATATTTTTCAATAGTTAACATTATGATATTTTCATAAAATTTATGGTTAAATAAGTATACCTACTAACAATAAGTATGTTTAACCCAATTTCCATTTTTTTTGCAAAAAGTGAAAGTTAATTAAAAAAAATTTTTTTTTTATTATCTGCACTGCGAAAAAAACAAAATAATTAAAAAACGAAATTATAAAAATTTCAAACATTATTACTCAAAATATATCTTCTTCTTCTTAGTTTAGGACATTGTCCTGTTTTTTCTCCAACTTTTTTATTCTTTCTGTATTTTTATACCTCCTGCGAGGAGGAGGTCCAGCTTTCACACCATCGTCTTCCCGGTAGCCTGCTCGAGTTTGGCTTCTGTGTTTGTGCTATCTTAGGCAGACGGTTGTTCTCCATTCTCACAACGTGATCCCTCCATTCTCTCCTTCTTTGGCGGGCCCAGCGCACTATATCTTGGACATTGCACTCTTTTCTTATGTCTTCGTTGCGATGGCGGTCTAACAGTGTTTTGCCAGAGATGGAACGTAGGGTCTTCATTTCTGTGCTCCTTAGTAGTCTCTTAGTAGCAGCGGTTTCGGATCTTGCTTCAATGGCATATGACATGATTGGCCTTACACAGGTCTTGTAAATACGAGACTTGCAGTTGATGCTCATGTACTTGTTGCGCCAAATTATGTCTCTAAGACAGCCGGATACTATTGCTGCTTTCCTTGTTTGAGCTCGTACTTCTTCTATGATGTTCTTACTGCTAGTTATATTGACTCCTAAGTAGCGGAATTTCATCACCTGTTCGACGCTAAGTCTATTAACTGCAAGTTTGCATCTTCTTGGCTCTTTAGATATTGTGAGCGACTTTGTCTTATGTACAGAAATGTTGAGATTAAATTTTTTGGCTGTTGTTTCAAATCTGTACAGCAATCTTTGCAGGTTGTCCTCGTCTTCAGCTATTAGCACTGCGTCGTCAGCGTATGCTATAAGTTTTATTTCCCTTATCCCCATTCTGTATCCTTTTCCGGCAGTCATTACTTCTTTTATTATTTCGTCCAAAATATATATATATATTATTTATATATGTAAAGGAAAACCCCTTTAATTTGAATCTTTAATGCTCGGCGGAACTAATGTAGGAGAAGGTCACGTGATAAGCAAGAGTGTACATATTTGGAAACGATTAAATGCGATGGCAGTTAGAAGTGAGAAATACAATTAAATAGTTAGTTAAATAGAAAAGATAGAAATTAGATTTTATTCTTAAAATTTAAAGGAGATAATTAGTAAGAAGATTATAGAAGGAAATAGTCAATCGTAATATAAACTTTAAATGTCGTTTCTTTGATTACAGGTAAGATCTGGTAAAACGGTGTAAATAACAATTGTAAATAAAACTTGTAAATATGTAAAAAATAAATACTTTGATTACAGAGCAACACATTAGTTTAAAATAATTGACGATTCCTTCGAAGAATAAATCCATTATAAAACGACATTTTCTGTGGAAATTTCGAAAATTATGGATAGATTAAGATTTGATTTTATTTTAAAAGCAGCAGAGGACACAAAGTCAAACATTATATGTATAACATCAATAGCTACACCAGAAGGAAAAGTTTTTGAAATACCAACCGATTTACAACCTATAACGTTTCATAAGGAAATACGGAATACTCCAAATTATGCTAAAGTTAAGAAATCGTTAAATAAACGACATGAAATAAGAAGAATATGGATAGAGGTGACAAAAGGAATAGCAGAAGCATATATTGAAGGAGGCTGTAACTTACAATTTGATGGTGCTTATTTAAATGAAATATCGGAACAAACAAGTAAGACGGAAGATATACCCACTAGTTCAAACCACAGTTTAAAAGAAATATTAGAAGAAATAGCTAATGGAATGCGGAATAGATCAGAGACGCGAAATTTAGGGAAGATAGGGGAAAATTTCGTAATTGAAAAATTCACGGAAAGAACCTCAAATGCTTACCAATGGATTAAAGAATTTAATAACGAGTGTAGACGCTTTCAAATTAACGAAGATAAAGAAAAAATTGAAATTTTAAAGAACTTCTTAGAATACTTAAGTATAGATTGGTACAAATGTATGCTGATGAAACATACAATTGAATCAGAATGGGACACGTGGGAAAGAAGCTTTTGCGAGACGTTTGCAAATAAAGGATGGTCAGCTAGTAGATATGCTCTTTTTTTTAAATACCAAGCAGGGTCCTTGCTACAATATGCTTTAAAGAAAGAAAAACTATTACTAGAAACAAGGAAATCAATCGACAAAGGGACACTTATAGACCTTATAGCATGTGGTTTACCAAATTATGTGTCCGATATGATTGACAGAGAAAATCTAGAAGAAACGAAAGATCTTTACAAAGAAATAAAAAAATTAGAACATCTAGTAGGAAAAAATAAAGACAATAGGAAAAATTATACATATACAGCCACAAAACCAAGGAATGTAGAGGAAAAAAAACCGTGCCAGATATGTTTTTAAAGAAAAAATGTAAAATATTACCACCCTGAAGAAGATTGCTGGTTTAAATATAAGGATCCAAAACCCAGTGTGAAGACAGTAAATAACTCAAGACTAGAAATGGAACTAAATGAAGAAATCCCAAAAAACTAGAGGTACCACCATTAATAGAAATAAGATTACTAATAAATGACACTTTAAAGATTTCTGGAGTTTATGACTCAGGCTCAAATGTCTCATTGATAAATGCTAAATTATTAAAAACAAAACAAAAAAATACAAATAATAGTCAAATAATGAACTTAAAAACTATTAATGGTGAAGAAAAAACAAAAGGTATGGTAACTTTAAAAATGAAAATATTTAATATTGAAAAAATTGTAGATGTCTTCGTAGTAGATAATAAGAGTTTTAGATATGATTTCCTAATTGGATTAGATTGTATAAAAAAGTACAGATTAATACAAAACGAGAATTTAGAAATTACACAAGGTAAAAATCCGGAAAAAAGAAAAACAACCTCAAATGAAAAAAATAAAAAGAAGTTTTTGGAAAATTTTAAACATAAAGAAAATGGAATTAAAAACAAAATGGAATGGAAAGTGAACTTCAATGAACATATAAATTTGGAAAAATTTGAAACACAAACAGACCATCTTAATATATACCAAAAATCAAAAATAAATAAACTAATAGAGAAATATAAAACAATCTTTGCTAAAGATAAATATGACATTGGCACCGTACGAGATTACGAAGCGCATATTGACTTGATGACAGAAAAATACTGCTACAAACGTCCATACAGGTGCACAGCTGAAGATAGAAGAGAAATAGAGAGTCAAATATCAAAGTTGTTAAAAAAAAACCTAATCGAGGAATCATATAGTCCATTCGCCGCTCCAGTAACTCTAGCATATAAGAAAGAAGATGAAAGGAAATCAAGACTATGCATCGACTTTAGGGAATTAAACAAAATTGTGATCCCTCAATCACAACCATTTCCTTTGATTGAAGACTTAATGGTAAAAACAATAAATTGTCAATATTTTTCTACTTTCGACATAAACTCAGCATTTTGGTCAATCCCTTTGAAAATCCAAGATAGATACAAAACTGCATTTGTGACTCAAGAAGGTCATTTCCAGTGGACATGCCTTCCGTTTGGACTGAAGACGGCCCCGGCAATCTTCCAAAGAATACTAAGCAACATCATAAGAAAATACGAACTCTCAAATTTTGCAGTAAATTTTATAGACAACATTCTAATATTTTCTAAAACTTTTGAAGAACATATAGTACATTTAACAAAATTACTAGAAGCAATACAAGCCGAAGGCTTTAGACTTAAATTTTCAAAGTGCACTTTTGCGAGGAATTATGCTAAATATTTAGGACACATTATAGAGAATAACTCAGTCAAACCTTTAAAAGATTATCTAACAGCTGTCAAAAACTTTCCGATTCCAGATACAAAAAAACACATACGCCAATTCCTAGGGAAAATAAATTTTTATCATAAGTTCGTATTACAGAGTTCAATTATCTTAGATCCACTACATAATTTATTAAGAAAAGACAAAAAATTTAATTGGTCTGCAGAATGTCAAGAATAATTTGATAAAATAAAAGCATTGCTATGCTCACAACCAATACTACAAATTTTTAACCCGGAATTACCAATAAATATCTACACAGACGCTAGTATAAAAGGAGTAGGGGCAGTATTGAAACAGGATGATGAAAATGGAGATTGTAAACCAGTTGCTTATTTTTCAAGGAAATTAACTGATGCTCAGAAAAAGAAGAAAGCAATATATTTAGAATGCCTTGCTATAAAAGAAGCTGTGAAATATTGGCAACATTAGCTTATGGGAAAAAAATTTGTGGTATACTCAGATCATAAACCATTAGAAAATATGAATGTGAAAGCAAGAACTGATGAAGAACTAGGAGATTTAACGTATTATTTATCCCAATATAACTTAACGATTAAATACAACCCGGGAAAATTAAATCAAGAAGCAGACTGTTTGAGTAGAAACCCCATTTTAGAACCTTATGAGAATAGTGATGATTTTTTAAAAATAGTAAATTTAATAAAACTAAAAGACATAAAAGATGACCAACATACAAATCCACATTTACAAAATGGAAACACCAAAGGCATACTAGGAAATGATATTTATTATAAAAAAATTAAAGGAAGGAAGAAAATAATACTCTCAGAGGATCTCAGCAAAACTCTAATAAAGGATATACACGACACTTACTGCCATATTGGCAAAACTCAAATGATAAATAAAATAACACGATTTTATACAGCAAAAAATATTACCCTGAATATAAAAAAAATTTGCGATGAATGCATAGTTTGTAAGAAAAACAAATCGAGACGAAATACGAAATATGGTTTAATGTCACATTTGGGCCCAGCAACACGCCCATTTGAAATCGTATCAATTGATACTATCGGAGGCTTTGGAGGACTACGATCAACAAAAAAATATTTACACCTCTTGGTTGACCATTTTACAAGATATGCCTACATCTTAACATCGAAAAATCGGAACTCAAGTGACTTTATTACACTAATGAAAAAGGTATTACAAGACTATAGTATCGATATGGTATTAACAGATCAATACCCTGGTATAAATTCTAAAGAATTTAAAAATTTTTTGAAAGAAAAAAATATTAAAATAGTTTTTACGGCTGTTGATACACCATTTTCAAATGGGTTAAACGAAAGGTTGAATCAAACCTTAGTAAACAGAATAAGGTGCAAAATAAATGAAGATAATAAGAAAACTGCGTGGGCAAATATTGCACATAAATGTGTAGAAAAATATAATGAAACAGAACACACGGTTACAAAGTTTGCTCCAAAATACCTTTTGGATGGAGAAGACGCAAACATTTTACCATTGGAATTAAGAACGAAACATTCAAATGAAGACCTTAAAAGAGATAGGAAGTTAGCCTATGAGAATACAATAAAATCTCACAATTACAACAAAAAATTATTTGATTTGCATAGAAAAGAACATAAATTTGAAATAGGAGAAACAGTCTATGTAGAAAATGGGAACCGACTAAATAGGAAAAAAATGGATGAATTGGTAATTGGACCATACAAGATTCGGAGAAAAATTTCGAATTCAATCTACGAAGTTGATACAGGGCACAAAGAAACTGAATCAAACTTCTACCATATTACAAAGCTATCCCCAGCAGTCGTTACTAGTTAAACAATTACGTGCATTGTCATTTGAAATTGTTTCTTTTTAAGGGAGGGAGATGTAAAGGAAAACCCCTTTAATTTGAATCTGTAACGCTCGGCGGAACTAATGTAGGAGAAGGTCACGTGATAAACAAGAGTGTATATATTTGGAAACGATTAAATGCGATGGCAGTTAGAAGTGAGAAATACAATTAAATAGTTAGTTAAATAGAAAAGATAGAAATTAGATTTTGTTCTTAAAATTTAAAGGAGATAATTAGTAAGAAGATTATAGAAGGAAATAGTCAATCGTAATATAAACTTTAAATGTCGTTTCTTTGATTACAGGTAAGATCTGGTAAAACGGTGTAAATAACAATTGTAAATAAAACTTGTAAATATGTAAAAATAAATACTTTGATTACAGAGCAACACATTAGTTTAAAATAATTGACGATTCCTTCGAAGAATAAATCCATTATATATATATATTTATATATATATAGAACGCTAATATGCGGGATCTCGGGACTAAGTACAAGCCTTTAGTAATGATGCAAGTTTATTACTGAAAATACAAAATGTGTGACAGAGTTTGTTCAGTATCGATAGTTTACAAACAGCCTTACCTGAATCATTTCTAAGTAAAGGCTTCGGTACGAATAGTGAGTAATTATAATATAAAGTATGATGAACAAATAGTGAATAATAACTAGTAGAGAAGATGTTAATGACTCGGAGGAAAAGTGTGATCTCGATCCGGCGGGCGATGTAGCGACTTATATAGCGGGCGCCTCCTGGTGTTAGCCGAGAGCACCAGTTTGAAGAGTGTTCAAACTGACATATATATATTTTATTTTATATATATATATATATATAAAATAAAATATATATATGTCAGTTATATATATATATATATAAAGAGTTTATTATTAATATTATTTAATCAAATAATCAAATGTGTTGCTCTAAAAACAAAGTTTATTCGTAAACTATTTATAAATTTTGGGTTTATTTAAATGTTAACCTTTTTTATACATAAATCTTACTTGAAAACAAAGAAACGGCATTAAAAGTCTATTTTTTTCAAACTTTTTTTTTAAATAATTAACAGGTAGTAATATTGTGTTATGTCTCAACGGACGGATGAGGGTAAGTAGTAGTGCTAAGCCTTTTGTGACCACTCTGCTTTCACCGAGTTTAGCCGGGACCAGGCAGGTTCATTTATTTGGATGTTAAGCGACAATAAGACACGGGATTTTGAGAATATTTTACGGATATGGTTGAATTTAATACTTTTGTTCGCACACTTGCAAAATATAGTCAATAAGTGGATTTAGTACTTACGAGGTTGGTTGTTTAGTTGTCAAAATATGACCGGAGATCGGAGTCCTCAGAGGGGTGATTGAAGGTTCAAACGGTTCGTAGGTGAAATATTTTGGAATTGAATGGAGTTGACGTAGGTTGTGAGTGATATAACGGAAATTTTAATTCTACTTAAATTTAATCGTAACGATCAAAATCTTTAGTGGTGCAAAACCAACACGAAGTAAATTATAATTTTATGACATGAAGTCGAATACAAATTAGATTATAGCTCGTAACATAATGGACTTTCTACGTAGAGAAGTTAAGATAAAGTATAAAAGAAGATATGATATTAGACGAAAATTATTATACGAGATAAAATTATTGCGTGATCAAATTATTGCGCTATCAATAGATAGGAAAATGCCAGTAATTACGGTAATAAATCTCATTGCGATAGGATTACCAGATTTTGTAAGAGATAGAATAGATAGGGAAAAATTAAAAACGGTCGAAAATTTACTTAATGAAATTAGAGGCCTAGAGTATCTGGTAAGAAAGGTAGAAAGGAAATCGTTTAGAGTAGATCGGAAACAGAAATCCAAAGACAGAACTACAGATTACAAACCATGTACGATTTGCGAGAGCAGAAACAGAACTAAGCGCTTTCTTCCAGAATCTTTATGCTACTATAAGAACAAAAATAATGAAAAAAAAAGAATGACCAGATCAAACACGTAAATAATTCTGAAATTAAAGTAGAATTAAATAAAATCGATAAAAAAACTGATTGTACCACCATTAATCAAAATAAAAATTTTGTTAAATCACACAATTGAGGTTACAAGCATTTATGATTCCGGCTCAAATGTATCTTTGATAAATTCAAAACTGTTAGACATACCAAAGAAAAAATTTTATAACACAAAAAATGTAGGTTTAATAACGATTAATGGTGTAAAAAAGATAAATGGCATGGTTAAGATAAATAAAATTTTAAATATGATTCTTTAATTGGACTAGACTATATAAAAAAATTCCAGCTAATCCAAAATAAAAAATTGGAAATAACTCAAAAAAAATTCAGGTTATGCCTGAATATGCGAATGCCTGAATATGAAAATGGGATAGAGATGGTTAAGGGATGATAGAGGGAAGGATAGGGATGAGATGACTAGTGGACCGTATAGGGGTAAAAAAAGACTGTTTTAAGCTGCCACGTAACAGGTTTATTGATATAACAAAAAGAAGAAATAAAAGAGAAGAACAGATACAAAATGAGTAGTAATATAAGAGAGATAGTAATAGAGAAATAGGAGATAATATGAGATGACGAATATGAGATGGAGATGGATATAGAAAAAGAAGAGAGGTCTGTGGTAAAGAGAGAATATAATGCAGAGATGACTTATAATTAAGAGAAAAGGAGAGAAGGCTTGAAGATAGAGAAAGAGGATAGAAGAGATGGCTTAGATAAGGAGAAAAGAAGAGAAAGAAAAGAGAAGTCACACGAATGGATAATTGATAAAACACGTCTTCACTTGAGTACTTCTCTGATAAGAATGAGGGACCTCGCACCTTATCGGTACGGGCTGGTAAAAGGTGTCGACGTGGCAGAAAGCTTTTCCGCCAATAAGCATCTTCCACGCTACTAAGGTGAAATTTTCCAGCAATAGGAAAAAGATCACGCCATATATGACGTCACGCAGGATCAATCACTTGTTTCCACGAGAAGTGGCGTCATCAAATGTTCAATAGGAACAATCGATGGATCTTCCTAATTGAGATGACAGGCGGCATCTCGATCACGTTGCTCGAGAGGTGCTGACACCTAGTTAAGTGGCGCGTTTTTCGAACATCCTCCCCCCCAATTCTCGAGCGCATAACGAGAATTAGAGATGACCAAGAAGAGAAAAACTGCTGCACACTTTTCAAGGATCCGTGTGTGGTGGAACAGGCAGCGGGACGAGCTTGATGATTGGCCTGGTGATAGTGCTCGTGGCTGTCTTCACCGTGACGATACGACATAGACCATCCTTTTCTGGGTGGAGTTCTGTCACCCTAACGAGAGACCATTTGGAGGGTGGAAATCGCTCGTCCGAGATGAGAACTATAGATCCTTTCTTGATGGTGTTCTGAGATGTCTGCCATTTGGATGTAGTCTGGTGCGCTTGCAGGCATTCTGTAGCCACCTCTTCCAAAATTGCTGAAAACGCTCTTGAATCCGCTGGAAGTAAGATAGTCTGGAATCAGAGATGTCTGTTAGGGATGGCTCGGGGATGGTGGTCAATGCCTCCCCCCTGATGAAATGCCCTGGAGTTAATGCTGAGAGGTCATCAGGGTCTTCTGAGAGAGAACTGAGAGGTAGAGAAACAGACAAACACTGCAATCCAGCCCTTAAAGCTTTTTGCTCCTCTGCCCTGGAAGGTCTTCAGCGAGACTAGACCAGCATAATCTAGTCCGGTAGTCTCGAATACAAGAGATGGCGTGACTCGAGGTGTCGGAAGTAGAGCAATGGGTTGATGCGCTCTCACTCCGCGTATTCGGGCACAGGTGATGCAGTCCTTCATGAAGGACTTGACTGGAGCTCGTCCTCCAATGATCCAGAAAGTCTTCCGGATGTATGCAAGCGTCAGCTGAGTTCCTCCATGCATCGTCCTGGCGTGAGCATCGGATATGACCAGATGAGTGAACTTGGACTGGCAAAGTAATATTGCTGGATGTTTGCTGTCCTCATCCAGCTGAGAGTTCTGGAGACGTCCACCAACTCGGAGAATTCCGGCACGATCGACGAAGGCCGTGAGTCGAGATAGAACGTGCCGCATGTGAAGAGATTGACCAGCTGTGAGAGATTTCAATTCTGGAGCGAAGTACGCCTCTTGAGTCTTACGTATCCAGAAAATCTTGG
The DNA here is from genome assembly GCA_023678845.1 of Mischocyttarus mexicanus. Lineage (NCBI taxonomy): Eukaryota > Metazoa > Arthropoda > Insecta > Hymenoptera > Vespidae > Mischocyttarus > Mischocyttarus mexicanus. The sequence continues at coordinate 29,216 of JACGTP010000139.1, read as the reverse complement.
CTTGCTCCAGGTCCGCTGGATTAAGCGGTAAGATAGACAATTTTGCGCCTGGAACTTTCTTGAAGTAGGAGATGGCTCGTTGCGACAGCGCCGTGATGCGAAGCAACTTCGTGAGATTCCTATGGAAGGAGGACACATGCGAGAAGTCGATGAGATCCCAAATCGGAGATTTGGCTTGTGAAAGTGTGAGTAAGATGCCAGGGCGCTCCTCCAGGTCTGTGTTCGGTGCTGGTGGTGTTGACGATGGCCAGAATTCGGGAGATTTCGAGAGCTACGGTGGGCCTTTCCACCATAGAGAATGTTTGATGAGTTGAGGTGCGCTAAGCCCTCGAGATGCACAGTCGGCGGGATTAGGCTTTCCGGAGATAAATCTCCAAAGAGCATGAGGTACTGGATTGTAAATAGCAGCGACTCTATTCCCTATGAATTTCTTCCACCTCCTTGGATTGTTTCTGACCCATGCAAGGGTCACAGAAGAGTCAGACCACAGAAAAGTGTCTACTTCTGAGAGGTTGAGAAGTCTGAGTACCTCCTTTGTTACTCTGGCCAACAGAGCTGCAGCTGAGAGTTCAAGTCTTGGGATAGTGAGTCTCTTGAGAGGAGCTACTTTCGTCTTAGAGCAGACTAGACTGACTACTGGAGACTTGTGTGGGTATGACACCCTGAGATAGACTACCGCTGCCATAGCAAGTTGAGATGCGTCTGAGAAGCCATGAATCTGCACTGAGAGTGCCTTAGAAGAGAGATTGAGCCAACGGGGAGTCTCCAGGACTGAGAGCCGTGCGAGATTTTGCCTGAACTGAGACTAATCGTAAATGATGTCTGGTGTCAGCTTATCATCCCAGCCAACTTTTTCTAACCAGAGTCGCTGCATGAGAATTTTGGCTTTGATTACCACTGGAGAGAGAAGTCCGAGAGGGTCAAAAACCTGGGCCACTTCTGAGAGAATGATTCGTTTTGTGACTGCCTGATGAAATGAGATGGTTCCGGTAAATGTGAACACATCTTTCTGAGAATTCCACGAGATGCCTAAGATCTTGGTGGTGAGATCGTCGAACGAATGGACAGGTGAGATGTCAGAATGCGTGGGCAATAGGTGAGAGAAGTCACGAGAGTGGCTTTTCCACTTGTCCAGCGGTAAACAGGCAGAGTCGCACTTTTCTTGTAGCTGGGATGCGACCACATTGAGCTGCTCAATGGACTCTGCCCCTCCTGAGATGTCGTCAACATAGCTTCCCTTGAGAATGGGATCTATAGCAAGAGGGTAGTTATGACCTTCGTCCTCAACTAGCTGTTTGAGGACACGGCAGGCTAGATAGGGAGCTGAGCGAGTTCTTTATGTCACTGTCGTGAGCTGATAGGCCTGAATTTGAGATGACTCGTTTACCCAGAGAATTCTTTGAAGATCTCCATCTTGGGGATGCACCTAAATTTGACGGAACATTTTGACTATGTCCGTAATGAAGATGTACTGATGCTGCCTGTTCCAGAAAAGTACATCGAAGATGTCAGTTTGGGTCTTAGGACCGGTATGCTTAAGGTCATTGAGAGTGACATGAGATGACGACTTGGCTGACCCGTTGAACACTACCCGCAACTTTGTGGAAGAACTCTGTTCTCGCCACACTCCGTGGTGCGGGAGGTAGAAAGTGTGAGATGGCTCAGGTGCATCGAGAGGAACTGGGACCATATGTCCTAACGACTTGTACTCTCTGAGAAAGTCAGTGTATTTTTCTTTGAGAAGACTATCGGTTCCGAATATCTTGATGAGTCTCTGAAGACATTTCGTGGCGAGCGATTTTGAGTGCCCTAAAGTGGAGATGTCCTTTGAGAATGGCATACGAACTACATAACTACCTGTAGGTAGTCGAGAGTGATTGTCAACGAAGTGCTTCTCGCATTCTTAGAGATAACGTGGGACAATATGTGACTTCTTCCTGAACCCAAAACTTTGTGAGAGTTTCGTTGAGAGATTCATTGGAGATGGCATGACAACTTATAGGAGAGTCGGACTGGTGCGGGCTGGAGGTCGCGCCTAGCACTGCCCAACCGAACCACGTATGAAATGCTATGGGCTCTGAGTCGCCCTCTATGATAAGACGAGATGACTTTATTACTCTTCTGAGGTTATCAACACCAATGAGAATATCAATGGTATTCGGAGTTAGAAAGTCGGGGTCAGCTAGTCTGAGAGGTCTGAGATGAGGCCAGTCTTGCTCCGATATTATGGATGACGGGACTTGAGATGTAATCTTCGTCAAAATTAATGCCTTGAGATTGACTTGAGAGGAAGAGTAAGTCGATTGGAGGATCAATGATACCTGACCCTTAGTCGCTTCTGGAGACTTACTACCCACGCCCTGAATAGGAATGGATCCTGGGTGCCGTTCGAGATTTAACTTAGCTGAGTTTAGCAGATGCTAAAGTTTACTCTGACCCAGGATCAATGAGAAGACGTACTAAAGTCGAAACTGCCTTGGAAGAGATGGCAAAGGCTTTACAAGCTGCAAATAACACGGGAGCTCGAGAGCAGGATGATATGAAAAGAGATAGGGACAGTGAAAGAAAGTAGATAGGGACATCTAATGTAAATTCATCGCTCTTGAGATTCCACCAAACAGTAGGAACCTGCGAAAACATGCGTCAAGCCTTAACGCTTATTGCACTTGGTCTTGAAGTGCGTTTTACACCACTGCTTTGGGAAATATTGGGCCTGGAAAACTCTCTCTCCACCACAAAGTGTATCATCAGAGAGGAAGACTGCCTCTTACGAGGGATGACCCGCTTAGCCGTTCCGTCAGGAAACCCAGAAGGCTCCCCGACGAACCATTATCCAGCGGGGACCACGGGGAGGTGGGGTCACCAGCTTTCGCTTAGCCTCATGCGGGCTAGTGTAAGCACCAGAGTTCGGCTAAGATAAGCCCAGTTGCATCGGTGCGCTTTTCAGCTTCCGCGAAACACCTCTGCAGCTGTAACCTAAAAAAAAAACAAATAATAGTTTTCTAAAACATTAAATTAGATAAGTCGATGGAATCGCACATAACCTAAAACGACTCCTAACAGGTACTGGCAACGGGAACCTCTTTTTGCTTCAGAGCTTTTACTACAAAATCTGTATAGATTTCATAAACGTCTTTAGAAACCAGGTGTTTCAGTTCACAAGGCCACGTTTGGTTCTTGTCTTTCATTGCCTCTTCCATCTCTTTTCTGAATTCACTTAGTAAAGCGCAGTCGTAAATGACGTGTTTTATAGTGCCAGTTACCCCACACCTACATTCATCGGTTTCTGCTAACCCAAACCTTTCCAGGTTGTTCTTGAGATTTCCGTGCCCTGATAATATTTGTACCATGTAATGGTTGTGATGCATCCAGTTTGCAATTAGCCTTTCTTCTATATTCTCATAGAACTCATACGTTGTTCTTCCATTCTCACTGGCATTCCATTGCTCTTGCCATTTTCGTGTGGTCTCTCTTTTGATAGAACACTTTCTCATTCTTGTTTCAATTTTGCATTCTTGCTCTTGGGCTGCAAAAGTTAGATCAAAGTGTTGGAGAGCAATGTTTTTCCGGAGATAGTAAAGACTTCTCTTTTCAACAACTAGAAGTTCTATGGGTGTAGCTCCTGCTATTACACATAAGGCATTAGTGGAAATCGTCCTGTATGCCTTTGTTACTCTGATGAGCGCATATCTTTGCGCTTGTATCAGACTTCTTATATGGTGGACATTAATCCTATCTGCCCAACCAGCTGCTGCATATGTAATAACTGGGATAAAAACACCATTATATATAGCTTTCATGGTTTTGCTGCTTAATCCCCATTTTGCTTTTGTTACTCTTGCCAGTTGGCTAAATACCACTTTACTCTTATTGCAAACGTCGTTAATGTGTGGTGTCACATTAAACCTCGTTCCAATAAAAACTCCCAAGTACTTAGTTTCTGCTACCATCTTTAGTGATCTTTCCCCTAGAAGTACTGTCGGTGGTCTTTTGATGTCAAAAACTCCTTTTAAAAGTACCATATGTGATTTCGAGGCAGAAATTACTAATTTTTGTTTAGACCACCAATCCATTAAGATCTTTGTTACTATTTTTGCTTTCTCTTCTAGTACCCTTCTACTTTTCCCTCTTACTATCACAAGAATATCATCAGCATAGGCAATTATTTCATTGTCACTTTGAAACACTTCCTCTGTTACTTCATCAAGAATTAGGTTCCACATTTGTGGCCCAAGAACCGATCCTTGGGGGCAACCCTTAGATACGTTCTTACTAACTCGACTTGTGTTACTTGTTATTCTCGCCTCTCTATCAGAGAGATAACTCTTGATGAGATTGAAGATGTTCTTGGGGCAGTCTCTCTTTTTAAGATTATACAGCACACTGGGCCACCATACTCCATCAAATGCACCAGAGATGTCAATCATTAAACCAATTGCATATGTTTCTGTGGTTTCTCTCACTATATCTCTTACAATTAGTTTAACTATTGCATCTTCAGTAGATTTACCTGGCTTGAACCCATATTGTCTTTTTGATGACAGGGGGTGATCGTGTGAAATAACTTTTAGCTTGCTAGCAATTAGTTTCTTTAGTACTTTTCCTAACACTGGTAGCAGGGATATAGGTCTATAGGACTTTATTTCTGTAGCTGGTTTATCTGGTCCTTTCTTTAGTACTTTTATTTCTGCTATCTTCCATTGTTTGGGAAATACTCCTTCTGCTAGGCACTTATTTAGCATTTTGCTAATTTGGGAACGCATCACAATCCAAGCTTGCTTCACCATTTCAGTTTCTATTAGATCATAGCCTGGTGCCTTCTTACGGCCGAATGTCTTTAGAACGTTTGCTACCTCTTGTTCTTGGAACTGCTGTGTATCTTCTGAGTTCGGCATGTCTTCGACAATTTTCCTTATATTTAATTGCCATTCAGTCTCATTAGTAGATAGGGACAGTGGGAATCTCGTTAATCCATTCATGCGCGTCACTAATTAGATGACGAGGCATTTAGCTATTTTTTTTTTTTTTTTTCCCTCGGGCAGTGAAAATGCTTTTTGCAGACCTACCAACACTTGGTAGGTACTGTGGGACTCAGTTGGTAATACCCACTAAAAACACTGCCCCGGCTTATTTGCCGATGGAGACTTTTCAATTATATCTGGTAGATGTTGGAGCAGATAGACTCATTAGGCTAGACAAATCTACTCAATCTTTATCCAATTCCTTTTCGGTTCCGTGCAGCTGTTGAAGTTGTCGATTGAAACCTCCAGTAGCTCGAGATCCCTCCGACAAGAACTCGAGTGGAGACGATCTTGATATCCGCTTTGGTTAGCAGCTTCCAATCTAACAGGTCTTCTGAAGCTCTCTTAGACCATAGGCCTTTCCAGTTAAGAGTTATGAAGCTGAAGTGTATATCCTTTATTCCTGTGAGTTTTCTTATTTCTTCTTCTATATCCTTGTACTTTTCTTTCTTTGTGGCGTGCGCTTTTTCGATGTCCACCTGTTCTCCGACTACTTGAGCATCCAAAACATACGCTATCTCCTCATCTTGCTGTATAATAAGATCTGGCTTCTTAAGTCCTTTATTGGGGAGTAACTATGACTCATTTTCTAATTGATAACCGCATCGTGTCGCTCAATTCATGACGCGTGGGTTCTATGACAGATTTGCTGGATGTGATTCATCGTTTCCAAAGCATCACATCCTGCCCGACAGTACCTCTCCTTTTTGAGTTGTCCTCTGGCACACCGAGATCTTGTCGGTAGTGCATTAATTCGTAGCTTGCAAATGTTTAGGTAATCCTTTCCGCTTAGAAAATGATTTCCCTCAGTGATCCATTGGTGTTGTTGTGGAACCACTGAGGAGTTTGACAACGTTTTGCCATCATCGGATTCATGCAATAATTTTGCCCATCTTCTCTTAATCGCTTGCAGGTCGTCAAGTTCCTCGCCATGGTCAGTCAGTAGACGCCTGCATTTATTTACTTCTTCCACGACTAACACTCCATATTCCGCAGATATTTTTGTCAAGTTGATTAATCTTCTTTTTCTCTGTTCGGGTACTATCCATCTCAAAGATGGGATTCCGAGTCCTCGCTCTTTATGATCTGCGTGGATGTATGCTGATGGAGTATCATCCGGTAACGCAAGCCATTTTCTTACTACTGATCTAATAGTCGTATCAATTTTTCTTAGATAACCTACATAATAGGTACCTAATGTAAGGCCATGGTACATTGATGGTATAAGCACAGTCCTAAGCGCATACAGTCGCTGTTGTGGTTTTAGTGGTGCTTTAGAGAGTCGCTGAAGGCGCTCTCGAAGATGAGGTAATACCAAGGTTGACCCCCTTTCTTCTGGTGTGAATGGAATTCCAAGGTATTTCCATTGATCCTCCCTTGAAAGTGTAGGCATGATGTGGTCGCCGCAACGGAACACTACCTTAGAGTCCACCACACTCTTCTTCTCTTTTGGAACATTTTTCAATGCTATCGTGTTACTTTTGGCCGGATTCAGCCTTAATCCCATTTTTAACAGCGTCCCATGCGCTAGGCTAATTAGTTCTTGCAGGCCAGTTCTAAACGAAGCAAGAAGAACCATATCATCCGCAAAGGCAGTAGCGTTGATGTTGAAGTCACCAATCTTCACGCCGATGTCATTTGGAAGCTTTGATATAAACCTATCTATTATCAGGTTAAATAATATAGGTGATAATGGGTCCCCTTGCTTGACTCCTACGGTAGGCCTAATTTTATCCGACACCCAATTATTACACGCTAACACCGTACAGCTGTTGTTATAAACTGACGTGATATAAGTAATCATATCTATAGGAAGCCCATAATGGCGCATTGTATCCTCTATGCTTTTATGCGTAACCGTGTCAAAAGCTTTAGCGATGTCCAGAGAAGCACAGTACAAGGGTTTGTACTTGCTCCTATTGTATTTTAGCGCCTGATCCACGAGGTAGACATTAATCGAGCACCCATCAACTGCTCTAAACGCTTTCTGCCTATCATCAATGACGACATTCTTGTCAATTCTTTTGGCCAACACTTTGTGCAGACAACGCAATAGTACCGACGAGATCGTAATTGGCCGAAAGTCGCCTGGTTCTGACGCTCCCTCCTTTTTTGGGATAAGAATTGTTCGTTTTTTTACATTTAAAAAAATTGTTCTTTCTTTGCATAGTTTTGATGCAAACCATGCATATTTTATCATATCGCAAAATATTTGCGCAGACAATTGATGGTGTATTAGAGAATGTATTTTTATTGAATCTTCACGAGATGAAATTTCTCGTTTATTCTCTAATAGGAAAGAACAATTTTGTAATTTTTTTATAAAAAGTTCTACTTGACAATAAAAGTATACGTCGCAAGGTTGGCAAATTTGTGTACATTTTAGAGGAATTACCTTCAATTTGCACGTTTCTACACCCTCTTCGTCGATAAAAATTTCATCATACATTGATGGACTCGTTTGGCACTTCCACGAATCTACTATTAATAAAAATTTTCTACCTTCGACGTAAGGAAATAAAACTTCTTTTAAATATGTCTGGTATAGCTGTGTCGTAAGTTCGCCAGACTTTGAGCTTACGACGATAACATTTTTGTATACCTTTGCAAGCTCTTAAACGGTTTTTGTAACCCTACAGCCAAATGTACCTTTAGGCTCTCTTAAACAAAGGTATACATGAGGTAGTAATTTTCCTGACATAGTAATTGAGTATTGAGCTGTGTACGTATGGGTAACTTTATTCATATTGCGAATATTTACCAATACACATTTGGAATTTTTTATTGTCAATGTTCTATTATACGTGGATTGATATTGGCATCCAGTTTGGTCTGTATTTATTATTAAATCTGGATGAAACTGCGGGATGACTAAAGAAGTGTGTAATTGAAACTGTTCTGCTGCTCTTACTATTTCATCAAAAGTTGAACGATCTTTTACACTGACATATCGTGTTATTTTTCTTTAAGAGATTCTGTGTTTTTTTTTAAATCTTGCTACCCACCTATCTAATGCTGCGAATGTAAATGATTCTGATTGAAATTGACAAGCAGCACTTACTGCCCATTCTTGCAAATTTCTTGTCGTCACCTGTCCAATAAAATTAAATATGTATTACCGAATTGAATTCTTTTATTTATGTTTTAAAATAGTTTCATTTCAAATGTGTGATAAATAAAGTTACTTACTAGATTATTATTATTTCGAGCTTCTGTAAAACGATCGTATGTCCATGAATCAATAAAGCTGTACTTTTCAAATAAAGTACCTCTCGACAGAATCGTTTCTTCCCACTTTTTAAATAATTTTTTTGATTTTAATTTTTTGCTTCCTCTATACTGCAGAGATAGTAAAGTCCATTTAGGATGTTCCCTAGCAAGCGAAACTACTTTTATTTTTGTTTTCATAGGAATGACAGAAAACTTTGTTTTTTTTTCTGGCGGCTCATAGTCTTCGTCTCTGGAACTAGTTTGTTCTACATTATGAAAAGTATTTTCTTTTTCTGTTTTATCTGTATGTAGAAGCTCTTCATCAGTAATCAAAGTGTAATTCATTAACATTTTGACTATTCGCCGATGAATTTTTTCTCCCATTTGTATCATGACCACTGTAATTGTTTTTGGTGATTCTTTGGTCACTAGATCATCTTCAAGCAGAAGATTTATTGCATATTCTATTGCACTTTTTAAGTGTAATTTTGATGCATAAGCATCTATTAAATTTGCATCGCTTGTAGAACTGGCTGACACTTCCATTTTTTAAATAAAAATTAACTAAATTTCTTACAATTAATTTAACTTAATTTCTTACAATAAAAATCACGAGTAAAGCTCACTTTTCTTTTACAGGTTTAGATGTTTCTCTTTCGGTATTTTGTATAAGAATGGTAAGATTCTCGATTCTGTTTAATATTCTATTTGAATATTTATCATTTTTTTTATTATAAAAAATACCAGATATTCGAACAACGAAATATGGATATTTATTTAGGACATTATGAGATTAAATAGATATCTACTCTATTGTAAAGTGTACAAAGAAACCAACAATAAAAAAGTTTTTTTTTTGTTCATATAACAGTGAGAAAAAAAAAAATGCCCGATAAAATCGAGGAAGAAGCCAAAAAACATGCGAAAGACAAACATTACAAGCATTTAAAATAAAGGTACCATCCAAAAAAATGTATCGGGCCTAAGATCTAAAAAATTATTAATTGTTGTAAATGTTATATATACGTGTTACTTATTATGTATTATTTATAATGTAAATATTATTTATTTATTATTAGCTATGTATTATTTGATATATAATTGTTACTTATTTGTTATATATTATTTATTATTCGTTATGTTTTGTATTTATAATTATTACTTATTTGTTATATATTATTTATTATTCGTCATGTTTTTTATTTGTAATTATTAGTTATTGGCTATATTTTTTATTTTCTCATTATTTATTACAAAAAGAAATAATAAAAAAAAAAATTTGGTAAAAGATTTTACTTTTCGATTATGAAAATTTTCTTTTTCATTATTACAAAGAAAAGGCGATAAAGATATCTTCGCTCCCCCTTTCCCCCATCTACATTCGTTTGTTGAGTACAGTCCTAGGCAAAAGGAAACTTGACTGACCGGAAGTAAAAAAAAATACAACATATTTTACATTTTAATTTTCATAATGGTAATAAAACATACTGTCAAAAAAAGAAACAAAAAATGTAAATATATAAAACACCATTTTAAATAAATATAAACATAAAAAAACCACTTGGCTATCTGCGGCTTATGGTTATAGTAGCAACACAGAGGTAGATATGTATATTTAGTTTTTTTTGCAATTTTTATCGGTTGATATCTCGAAAAGGGTTGATTATTCATATATATTCATTAGCAGTACGTGATAATACTAATCACCATCTACAAGTGTGTAAAGTTTCAAAAAAATCTGAGGGTACACGCCTTGGCATAGCCCTTGTTAGAAAATTTACGAAAACACCGAAACCGCGTTTATGAGGTGCGCAAAAATAAATTCTATTTTAATTAGATTTTATGAGACAAAGAGGTAAAATTTAAAACGACTTTTTTAAAATTTGTAGATTGACGCTGAAAATAACCAAATTCTTACGTGTAAAGATATTTTGGAAAAATCTCTCAAACTTGCGGAGGTTTTAAAAAACACAATATTAAAGTCGAAGACAAGGTATCCATTATTGCCGAAAATCATTGCAATTGGATTGTTGCAGCTTATGCAAGTGTTTACCTTAGTGCAGTTGTTGCACCGATTAATTTAGTCTACACAGAAGGTTCTTTACAAATTATATTTACAACAATGATATTCTTTTAGACTAACATTTGAGATCCAATTTGAACAATTAAACAAAAAGAACGAACTTTAATGATAAAAAATTTGTTACATAGTTGAATTTAAACACATGCTGAGTATTTTAAAACCAAAGATTATTTCTGTATCAAGAAGAACAGAAAAGTTGGTCAGTAAAGTAGCATCTAATTTGCCATGGAATATTGAATTGATTGAATTAGACGAGAAATCATTGACGAGAAATGTTTATTAAATTTATTAAGAACGATTGATGTCAACGTAGATCTTTACCGATACACTCTCGTTGATATTGGTGATAACAAAAAACGACCGGTTCTTATTTTGTGTTCAAGCTGTACAAATGGTTTACTAAAAGGTTGCATTGTCTCATTGAAATATAATAAATTTTACTACTACTGCTGGGTAAATATAACAATAGATCTATGCGAATAAAACAATATCCCACAATACTCATCAAGTTATAAAATATTAGATAGATGTGTATAAAATGTCGGATTTTTAATTAAGTATATAAAACCGCATATCTTTTTTCAAAAGCTGTTTATTCAATTAAAATATGCTTTATTGGCTTTAATACACTTTTTTCAATGAGACTTTACAGCATAGATGCCTGTTTAAAAAAAATTCTGATATTTAGCATCAATAAACTCTGATATTTTATTTTTCAAACTGTCTTTATTTTCATACTGTTAAGCCAGTAAAAACAGTTCTAAATGTTTAAAGAATAGGAAGTTGGTTTGAGAGAGATACGGTGAATAGGCTGGGTGCTGCAAAACTTTATACTTCAATTCATTTCATTTCGCAATTGTTTTGTGCGATGTATGCGGCCGAACAAGATCATGGAGAAGTAGTAGGCCATGCCGATAATAAGTGACGGGCGTACAATTTCAAGATTTTTATGCATCTTATCAATGAATTGGCAGTACTTTTCGGCCGTAATTGTCTCCCTAGTACGAAGGAACGAGTAATGAATTACACCAGTCACATTCCACCAAACTGTGATTAAAATCTTCTGTGGATGAGGTGATAACCTTGAAGTAACAGCACAAACCTCATCCCTATCAAGCCACCGAGCATAGCTTTTCCTGTTGTCGTAAAGAACCCATTTTTTATCACAGGTAATAATCCAATCGATAAATGGTTCTCTATGAAAAAAGTTAGTAACGATGAGCATAAGTTCAATCGATCCAGCTTATTTCGCTCGGTTAGTTCGTACGGTACCTACTTATCCATTTTCTTCACCTTGCCAATTTCAAAAAGATGTCGCAATGTTGTTGTATGGTCAACTTTCAACCTGGTTGCAAGTTCCCTCGTAGATACAGTTGGATTCGCTTTTACCAATGCCTTCAGATCATCAGTTTTTACAGACGTTTTGGATTTTCCACGCGGATCATTTTCTAGCGAAAAATTAGAAGACCGAAATTTTTTAAACCAGCGCTGCACTTTTGGAACGTTAACAGTATTCTTCCCAAACGCTTAAGTTTATGTTGCGTGCAGCTTTTACAGCATTATTACCAAATTTATACTCTCACAAAAAAATTACTCGAATATCGGTTAAATTCATATCAGCATCAAAATTTGAAACAAATAACAAAAAGAAAACACTTCGAAAAAAAATTTCCTCTGTTGAAATGTGACTTTAGCAATGGACAGTATGACGATAAACACGGTTTTGCCAAAAACAAAAATATAATGAAAAAAGGGAGGCAAATGCTCGCATGTAAAAAAAATCCGACATTTTATATTCACCAGCTTAATACAAATACTGATTAATCATTTTCTAATTTCAGTGCACCTAGATACCTAAATATAACGCAAGAGGAAAGAGTGTTAACATTCCTGCCATTTTATCACGGTTATGCATTTGGTTTAGTGAGCTTGATAATGTACACTGGTTGCACATCAGTTAGAATAGCCACATTTTCGGCGGATCTATTCTTCAAATCTATAGAAAAATATCGCATAACTTTTCTACCAATGGTACCATTGGTGTTGATTATTCTTGCTAAACATCCGGCAGCTCTTAACTATGATTTTTGAAGCGTGAAGACAGCCATCTGTGGTGCAGCACTTTTACCAAAAGAGGTAATTTAAGTTTCTGAAACAATGGATTAACAACTAAGTGATTGCGGACTTTTTCGACAGATGGATTTTACATTTCCTTTTTTTTGTTAACGTATTCAACTTACCTAACCTATATTTTTTTCTTAATGTTTAGACTTTTGTCTTTCATTTAGTAAAAATGTTATATCCATTAGTTTTTTAGTTTTGTTTTTATCCCAATTTAAAAATGGAAGAACCAGACGTGCACTTTAGACATATTATATTGTATTATTTTCGAAAAGGAAAGAACGCATAGCAAGCACACAAGAAGTTATGTGCCGTATATGAGAATAAAGTCTTGAGAGAAAGGCAGGGTCAAAATTGGTTTGCTAGATTTCGTTTTAATGATTTTTCATTGAAAAGTGCTCAACAATCTGGCCGTCTAGTTGAAGTTGATGAGACCTATATCAAGACCATTATCGATTCAGATCTTCATAGGACACGTGATATGGCAGAGAAGCTCAATGTATCACATACATGCATTGAAAAAAAGTTAAAAAAGCTTAGCTATGTCAAGAAACTCGACCTATGGATCCCTCACCAACTAAAGGAAATTCATTTCGCGCAACGCATTAGCATCTGCGATTCGCATCTGAAACGCTACACAATTGAACCATTTCTGAAAAAAATAATTACTGACGACGAAAAGTGGATAGTTTATAAGAACATTTATCGGAAGAGATCTTAAGTGATACAAGATGAACCAGTCCAGATGACATCAAAAGCAGAGGTTTACAAAAAATGATTGTGCCGCCAGTCTGGCGGGATTATAAAGGAATTATGCACTTTGAACTTTTACCAAACAACTAAACGATTAATCCAAATGTGCATGTTAAACAACTCGTCAAACTGAGCGATGCAATTCAAGAAACGCGGCCAGAAATGACAAATCGTAAGGGTGTTGTTTTCCACCATAATAATGCTAAACCTCACACATCTTTGGTCACTCGCCAAAAATTATTTGATCTGGGTTTGGATGTGTTGTCACATCCACCATATAGCTTTGACCTTGCGCTTTCAGACTACCACTTTTTTTATTCCATGCAGAACTCCTTAAATGGTAAAATTTTTAATGACGCTAATGATGTCAAATCACACTTAATTCAGTTGTTTGGCAGCAAAGATCAGAAATTTTATGAACGTGGAATTATGACACTGCCTGAACAATGGCAAAAGGTCATCGAAAAAAACGGACAGTACCTAATTGAATAAAGTTATATTTTTAAGCAAAAATTTTGAATTTTTATTCTTATTTAAAATTCGCATTAACTTAGTAGCCAACCCAATATCAGGTCGTCCGAAAAATAATGTCGTTTCCTGCGCGTAACAATATTTGCTTGTCATTTACCAGCCTATTGTATACTTCAAAGTTATTCTAAAAATATTTTAAGTAAATAGCGATTTGTTTATTTCTAATTAAATTCTTAATTATTTTTTTTGCAACTTTGGATAAAATTGCAGGTCAGATATTTTTGAATTTTTCGCTTTGATGTACTGAAACCTGGACAATTGTAAATGTTAATCTTTACTGTCAATAATTGGATCGAGTAAATGAATTTTACAATAAAAAGTGGTTCAAAAATTGTCAACAGAAAAGGTCTAATTTTTATCTAATAAAATATTAATTAACTGAAATTTTTTAATATCGATATGTAATGTTTATATGAATCGAAGAAAATAAGGAATTCAATACTCCATAAATTGTTTGCAACTTAAATATAATTTCGAAAAATCTAACGATAGATCATCGATTTAACTATATATGTCTAGGACTGTAAAAATTGTGAATTAGTTTATTTTAAAACATTGTGAGTGTTTTATTTTTCATATGCGCATACTGTTACAGGATTTATTGGTATCGAATATAAAGTAAAACCACGAAGGAAATAACTTTAAATATTGTATTGTGTATATATAATTACACTATATATATGTAGTGTATTATGTTGTCCCATAAGTTTCTTCTCTTTTTTGATTCTAAATGAATACACGATATTTGTTGTTTAAAGTGGATTTATTATGTTATATATGAACTGTTATGTTCTATAACTTTCTTTGATCTCCCAGGAAGCCTCATTATGCCCTTTTTCCAAAATTGTTGAAACTTATTTGCAAAATATTCAACTAGGTGCGTTTTTATTTCGCTTATGGATTTGAAAGATTTCGTGATCGGCTGTGATCGACTCTTTTCCGCTCGGTCAGTAAGACTTCGGCAATGATTTTCTATATGAAGTAACAGTAATTGTTTTGTAATATTTTACAGGTTGAAAGTAGACAATTAACACTATAGATTGCTATAGACAAAATAACTGTACCTATAATACTATTTATGTTATCGAATGAAGAATTTGGAACTACGTCAGTCACGATTTACAGAAGAAAAAATAACAAAGTGTGAATCAAAACTTGCGTATAACCAAGACCTTTCCTTTTGTATTTTCAGAATTTTAAAAAGTTGATGTTTCGCTTTGGACGAGCTTAATTAACAAATAACCAATTTTCATTAAAAGGTTCTCCTGGCCGTATTAATTAATATTTATAAAAAGTAAAATATACATATTGTTCTTTTGCTCTTCTATAATGTTTCAAAAAATCGGGAACGATACGAAAATGTTACTTTTAGCAGTGCCATTGAAAAAAAAAAATTTTTTTAAATTAACTTTTGCTTTTTGCAAAAACTATTGAGCGTACAAAAACCGGGTTAAACATACTTATTGTTGATAAGATAAAGTAACTTTTTTATAAATTTCATAAAAATATAATTATTTTAACAATTGAAAAACATTACGTAAACAGAAAGCGTTTCCAGAATTTTGTCCATCATTTGCTGGAAAACTATTGAAATTTCGCATATCGCACATTTTCCAATATAAAGAAAACTTCCTAAGAAACAAATTATTCTTGGCAAATTTTTTACCAAAAACTATTTGTTGCCAAGATATAAGCCAAGATTTATGGAGAAACATGATTTTTTTCTGATTTTTTAACATTTTGATTTCTTATGCAAAAAACACACATTTTTTAGAATACGCATAGTGCACATCTTAATGTAGACCACCTACCGAACAATTTAGAATTTCTTGCTGTTAGGTCGGAGCAACATCCGTTTTGAGCGCAAAATCTGGCTAGATTGACTAGACTATACGTATAATTAGCGTAATAATACGCAAAGCACTGTGAATTGCGTCTTCCATTCATAATGACGTTTTCAATTTCCCATAAATCTTTATTTCTTTTATCTTTTCGGACGTATATTGTATTTCGAGAAATTTCGGTGTGCTACACGTAATGAATAATATTTCTCTATTCGATTTGAGAAATTTTGGTGTTTTTCACGTGGTCGATCATATTTTGTTGATTGATTCGAGAGCTTCCGGTGTGTCGAACGTGGTCGAGAATATAGTACTTCTTTATTCGTTACAAGAAAATTCTTGGGGAGTTAATACGCGCTCTTTGAAACGCAGATTAAATCTTCCAAGATCGTTTCCGACCGTACAGAGACTGTTATTACAATTTAAAGGAAAAACGGAAGTAGAGAAAAATTATTGATTTCTCATGCAAAAAAATGAAAAAATATGTAATTTACATCTAATGTTCAATTTTTATTATATTTTTTATATGCTATTTTTCTCTCTATTAAACTAAATACATACACGTACCTAAAAAAAACAGAAGATTGTTTATTTTCTAAGAATATGCTGTGTATGACGTCCGCTTAGTATGACGTGTTGTCACTTCCCTTTGACGTCATTTTGAAAGGATTTCACTGTATTAGAGACGAAAGCGCGAAGCAAAACAAGAACTATATTAGGAGTGTCAGATGTATAAGGAGACGTAATGTCCTGTGAGTGAGTAGCGATCAAAGGAAGCTTTGGCTGATTGACGCTAGATAGTGGGACCTATGTCATCCCCTCCAGAGATGCTTTTCAGATTATAAAAACGAGAGGACAGGGCTCGTTGCGTGGCATTTCATTGAAGGTGTTTTTTTCTGGGAAGTTGAAGTAATATTCATTTTAACTGGTTGGGGTGGTGGTCATTTTTTGTTTTTTATTTTTGTTGGTTATTCGTAATTAATTTAACACTTTTCTAGTTTTTTCTTGGTTTTCCTGATCAACGCATTGCAACTTAGCGATTTTAGATAAGCATCTAAACATCAAATCTATTCTTCGTCACTGTGAGTACTAATTGTAAGAATTTTTATTAAAGAATGTAAAACCAGAACTTTTCGGCAAAATTTTGCCAACCGTTCTTGACATATGAACATAGAAAATTTATTTTTTTTCATTCTTATTATTATTAATTAAAGTACATTAAACAAAGCCGTATAACATATTATCAAATATTCTTCCATTTATCGTTATTTAAACCTTTAAAAAAATTATTAATTTTATTAAGAAATTTAATTTAATTCGAGAGACGAATATACAAAAAACGAGGTATAACTTGTTAACGGTTTAATTTTTAATGTATTACAATCACTATAATCGACCGCCTTTTACGAGTTTATCTTACTATATTCTTTTCTTTTTCCCTCATTTTGTTTTCATCATGCGTCTTAATATCTTATCACAAAGCATATCGTTTCTTTGTCCGATCACACATACGACCACACTACACACTCTAGATCTTCCACTGTTCATTTCTTTTAACCGTCTTTTCTCCTATGCCTACTCACACTCATTTACGCACGCACACACACACGCACACACACACACACGCGCACACACACACGCGCACACACACACACACACACACACACACAAAACACATTCTGACTAACGTTAGGTTTCACTCTCACACTAATATGCACGACCATCGCACAGCGATCCTGCAATCTCTCATAATAAAGAGAAAAAAGAACGGTCGATCACCGATGCTTACACAGTAAATTTAATTAATCCATTGTTTTGAAGTTTTAGAAGAAGAAAATACGGAATTCCTCTCCTGGTTTATTTATTCTCTTCTTATTGAATAGCACATTAGTCATCTTACTTTGAATACATTTTGCACATTTTAAATTATTATTTTCTAACTTATATGGTAAACTTTCTGCTAATTTATATTTAACTAACTTATTTAAAAATACTGAAAATTATAAATATGTCCTAACGTTTGATGCCATTTTTTCTTATTTGTCAATGCTACTGTGTTTGTATAAATATTATTTTTTTTTTATTATACAGTAAACTTTCATCATGTATAGACCATTAACTTTAATTTCAACAGCTATTAATTTTCTTTCTTCATTATAAATTTGTACTTTCTGTTGTCTGGCCACAATAATACTTTTTTTAGTTATTTTAGAAAAACGTAATGAATTTCTTTGTATATCATTTACATAATAAACATTATTTAAATTTACTTGTATTTCATTATAATAATTTTTTAAAAAGGTTTAACTGTGTCTAACTTTGTTACCTATAAACTTCTGCCATCTGGCAATTTTACATCTGTCAGGTTTTGGTTTTTTAATTCTATATACTCACAAAAATCGTTTTTATTGTTTTTAATATGGTCTGTACAACCACTCTCTAGCATCCAATCAATTTCATTACCCGTCATTTATTTTCTTGTCTTTTCCTGATTTACACATATCTTCTCTGATTGGTTTATCCATGGTTCTGAAGCACTTCCTTCATTCTGCTTTTTAGATGGTCCTGCTTTTTGATATTAGCTTCTTGATTTAGTATGTGGTGAAAGTATTACCATTTGTCTTCATTTTTTTTTTGGCTTATCATCTCAAAATTTTTTTCTGTAATCTTCGCTCTTACACAATCCTGTTTGTTCCGTAGAGACTAGGTTTATAAAATCTTCTATATAGCAGTAGTTTGGTGGTAATGCTTTTATTAGATATCTTAATTTTTCTTCTTCTTTTAGAATTCCATTAGCTAATTTCACTTCGTTACATGCTTTTCAATATTAAAGAAAAAAAAAGTTCTTAAGCATTACTTCTTCTAGTTTATATCTATTTATAATCTGTAAGGATGTTGATTTGGATGTATATACTTTTTCTAGCTTAGACATAATCTCAAAGGTCGTCCTACATTTCCTAATATTTTGTACTTGTTTATCTAAAATAGCACTAATAAGGATAGTTTTTGCTTGGAGGTCACTTTTGTCCCATGTATGTTTGTTATCATCTTTTGTTGTTGTTCGTATTGCTGGTTCCGTACACTCTTTATATTCGAATATATTCATTATTCTAAATTTCCAGCTTTCAAAATTTGTTTATGATAAAATAAAGTGGAAAATATGGTGGTACGTTTGAATAAATCTTTATTCTTCTCTTATATTATATTCGTTTCGGCACCGCGTGCCATTTCGGACACAAACAAACCTTGAAGAGAACTCACACATACTGTCTACAGAGGCAGCTATATATACTTACCTTACATGGACTAGAGAGAGGAGACTTTCATGTGTGCGTCTCCCATACAGACAAAAGTACACTCATACATGCTTGTGCGTTACTACATATATACAGAACCTGGCAATACATAATGTACATATCTCAACAGTTTATTTTAAATACTGGAATATTTATATCGTTAATATTTTTTTGCTGTGCCATTTTTTTAATGTTCAAATTATTTTCTTTAATATTTTATATGAATTTATACTCTTTATTTAATCTTAAAATTGCTACGTGTATCGACCTTTTGCGTTTATTTTCATTTTTTTTTAAATTTGTCCTCTACGATTTTCTTTTCAAAAATCCAGCCGTATACCGTGTTTTCTTAGCAAGCATGCTCTGCTACTATGATGTTAAATGAATATTTATTAGTCTTTCTTCTTTACAATTTTTAATATTTCTTGTAGTTTAAATTTATCTATCTCAGTCTACTTAAGGCTTATTGTAACTCTTTATCTTTATCTATATTTCTGTATAATTACTGCCTCCGCACGCATCTCATTGTTTTTATAGATCTTTACGGTTTATATTGGTTTTTATAAAAGCTATAAAGTGAAATATGATTAAATAAGCGAAAAGGTGTTAACTCTTTGCACTCTGAATTTTATTTCAATTTCGGTACCAGCAGCTCCCAGAGCTTTTAAGTTTTTTATTTTATATTTACTTTAACTAAAAAAAAAGGCAATTTAAATAAATAAATAAATGAAAAAAATTCACTTAAATACTAGTTTTGTTTACACTATTGTCGTATTTTAAAATTTTTGAGAGTATGATATCTTTAGAAACAATTTCCAGGATGCAACCTAAGCTTTGCACAGTCTCTGTATTTTCCTTCAGGATGTAGGAAAATAAAATGATGCTTTCCATCTAAGCGATCGTGTTTATCATATGTTCCAAGCATCCCTAATTACATCTTTGGAGCAGGACAATCACGAGTGAGCTTTAACAAATATTTTTTGCGAAATATTTTGTGGGGTATAGGTTTTTACTTTGGTTTTATTTTTCTTATTTGTATTAAATGTACGGATTTACTGTGGAGATTTTTTATCCCCAAGAGAAATATTTCCTCTACCACTGAAGTGTTTAACGTAAAAAACAAAAAGATGTCGCGTATGGGTTCGTTACAACACCCATATTTTTATTATATGTGACCACTTCAGGTTCTTTTATTCCTCTTCGATTTCCTTAATGTCTTGCCTTATTAACGACAATGCGTGATGTAGATCTCATTTTTGTACTAAGCATAGTGATTAATCTTTTGTCTTATCATGCTAATACTAAAGTTTTGTTTTTCCTAAATGCCAACTTCCCGACAATTACTAATTTTGGTTTTTTTATTTGATGCGGTAATCCCTTTGTATTAGGCATTATTGTTTCAGTATGGTAACATTCCTTTTTGTTCTACTCTGTTGCCAATGCAGGGCTTGTATAGAATCTGTCCGTGAAAATGTGATAACCCTAAGCCTCAGGTATATTTTTCAATAAATTTTGGTATAGTTTTAATACATTTCTGTTTGTAAATTAAAGCTGTAGGTGTATTAGCTCGTCAGTTTTAATTTTTCTATAGTATAGTATAAATGAATACATATTACTGCTGGCAGAATCTGAAAGAACATAAACACGTAAGCCCTATTTATATAAATGTTTCCTTATAGTCCAGTTAACAAAGCTCTAACTTTGCCATTTTGGGTTGAGAAGATCAGACAAAGTGGAAGAGTTGCGGAAATACTAGATTTTAGATATCCTAAAATATTATTGCGTCAATTTGACTGGAAGGGTTCCGCAAATGTTGCGAAATCCCAAAAAATACATTTTTTTGAGGATATCTCCTAAACAGTTAATAATATTAGGAAATATTTCAACTAAAAGTTGTAGATAATCAAATTGTCTACAAAAAATTTTGTATGACATTTTGCATTAGTGCAATAGTTCTTGCAAAAAACGTGAAAAAACGCAAAAGTACATAAAACAATTTTTTTCATATTTAAAAAAACTTTTTCACAAAAAAATTAATGCAAACTATTTTATTATTATACTGTCAATAGTGTAATAATTTTTAAAAATTTTAAATTTTTATTTTTGAATAGGTAAAATCACTTTGAAATTTTCAAACCAAATTTTCTTCATAAGAATGTTGATTTTCTTTTTTTTTTAATTTCATTAGAATCTACATCAAATTTCCGTTCAGATTATACCAAAATTTTATCTAATAATCTATATTTTAAAGAAATTATGATTTTGGGGCACCTGGCATAAATACGATACTGAAGCTGGGAGAGAGCGCACTACAATCTCCCTTCTCTCTCGCACTCATGGGACATTCCTGTTCATGCGCGACGCGCGAAGCACGCATTGGCGTAAGTGAGATCACACATTGTCTAATAGGAGAGTAAAGGATAGACAGAGTGTTATAAGATTTATTGTAAGATAAGCAATACCCGCGTGTCGGGAACAGAGTCCCGATGGATCGATGCTGCGCGCCCAAGCGTTCGTTTCTCTATAGTATTAAAGTAGATTTTATGTTCATTTCTAAATAATTTTTACTGACGTCAACCGAATTTTTAAGTTCGTGTAAACTTTATATAAAAATGCATTAAATTATATTAACTTGTTTATTTTATTAATATGTACGATGATGAATGCGGTATGAAATTAAGTAAGAATCAACAATATACTTAGAATCTAACAATAACTTCCAATAAATAAACTTATTTTATTTTTGAAAAAACTAATTATTATTATTATTATCACAATTAATCAGACAAAAAAGTAGTGATTGGAAGAGAAAGAATTTTATTTATTCTCATCGTCTATTTTCATTGCTTCTTAAGAACTTCTTAAACTTTCATTGTTGATTTCTGCAATTGACTCTTCTTGTAGTTGCAGTTCAACATTTTCTGCGTTACAGTCTCCTAAATCTTCTATTTTATTCTCGTAATCGTCTTCACTATCGTCGTCTAGTAAATCTTGTGAAGGTCTCAATGATGGATTCTTACAAGTTTGCCTTTCACAATTTTTACAAAATCTACCGCAACGAATGCTGCGTTTTTTGTAAATGCATCGATTGTTGTCGCATTTTTGGCAGCTACAGTGGATCTCTAATAAAAAAATTTGTTATTAATAAATTTTTTAATATAAATTTTGGTCGAAAGATCAAATACACTTGTTTAATTAGTTAAACAATATTTTAATTATATAATTCTCTTCTTATAAGTACAATTAATTAATCTCTTTGGAATAACAATTCTTTGGTGATCAGTCTTAGTTTTTCGGTATTCCTTGTAGTATCCCTTCTATATCTCAAACTCGAATAATCCGCCCTTGTCTCTTTCCAATGCAACAAGGATAGATGTATGTAGCCCTACTGCACATGCGCTAGGGTCTTATCTTACGCGCTGTTTAAAGGTGGGGAAGAAGGAACACGTAAGGCCGCACACAAAGGCGCCTCTATTCCAACACTCCCTCTCGCATTAGTGTCGGCTTCTGTCACTTCTTACCTCCTGTAACAAATCGCTAAAAACAAATTAGACAACAATCTTGATGAAGGATCGAAAATCATTCATGCAAGTTGTTCTTTACTCAACCAATTTTACATTCATTATTTCGCTCATCAATCGGTTGTGTAATTTAAACGGAAGAGGTTTGGTCATTATATCCGCTATTTGTTCTTTGGAAGAAATCCATTTAATTTCTACAAATTTTCGTTTGACACATTCTCTTATATAATGTTCCTTTATCTCGGTCATGTGTCTTAACTTACCACTGCAACTCATTTTCGCACTCGACTCAGCGGCTTTATTGTAACACCAAAGTACAATGGGGCAAAAAGAATTATTTAGAATTAATTTAAGTGAGTTATCGAGAGCTATCAACTCTTGACACGTCTCGCTCATTGCAACATATTCCGCTTGACAAGTGGATAGAGCGATATATGACTGCTTGTGTGTCTTCCAAGCAACAGCATCACCGTACAGTTTAATTACATACCCGCTTGTCGTTAGAGAACCCTTGCAATCGGCAAAGCTCTTATCAGAGTAGGCTTGCATACTATTTTGTTCTCCAAGGAAATTTAACCCCAGATTTTTCGTGCCTTTAAGGTATCTAAAAACCCGCTTAACCATCTGCCATTCATTAATTGTTGGTTTAATTTGGTGTCTGCTTAGTACATTTACCGCATACATTATATCCGGCCTTGTCGCGTTAGCCAAATACAAAATGCTTCCAATTGCCTCTCGGTATAAACTATTTTCTACCAGTTCACTTTCGCTTGTCGAAGTTTCTGCATTCGTTTCCTCACGCATCTTTCTCTCTTTATTTGCCACTTGCGTGGTTACCATTGGAGTACGTTGTGGATGTATTTCTTCAAAATCAAATCTTTTCAAAATCCTATCTATATACTTCTCTTGTTTTAACGTAATTTCTCGCTTTTCTCTTGACCTATTAATCTCTATTCCTAGGAAGGATCTCGGTGTACCAAGATCCGAGATTTTAAATTCACTCCGTAATACAGCAGTAACTTCTACCATCTTACTCTTATCATTGCTAGCTACCAACATATCGTCGACATATAATAATAAAATTAAGATCTTATTTCCTTCACGCCACGTAAAAAGATATGGTTCAGTGTCATGTGATTGTAGTCCTGCCCTTTTAGCTACCTCAGTGAATCGTATGTTCCATCGCTTAGGACTTATGCGTAGACCGTATAGAGCCCTTTGTAGTTTACATACCTTTTCCCGACGTATGTTGTCGTTATAATCCATACCTTCAGGTATTTCCATATAGATTTCTTCATCGATTGTTCCATATAAAAATGCCGTTTTGACATCCAGCTGAGTGACTTCTAGATCGTGCTTATTTATTATCGCAAATACAGATCTTACTAAAGCCAGACGAGAAACTGGAGCATACGTTTCAGTCAGATCATATTTCTTAAAATCCTTGAATCCTCTTATGACCAATCTTGCTTTATACTTGATGAATCCATTCGAATCGTATTTCTTTTTCAATACCCACTTCGAGTCTATCACGTTTGGTCTTCGATTCTTCGATGTTAGCTCAGACCTGTTAACTAATTTCCAAACTTTGTTTTCTTTCATCGACATCAGTCTTCTTCGTCTATCGCTTCTTGCCTTGATTTGAATACTTGTCTCCATAAACAAGTTTTTCGTTAAATCGGACATCCCTGCTTTCATAGAACTTGCCTTCATCAGGTTTAAAGAGGACAAACCCTGAAGGAGTGTAACCTACAAGGATTGCTCGCTTACCTGTACTACTAAATTTCGGTCCTACCTTTCTTTGAATTATCATGTAGGCCAAACATCCAAAGCGTCTTAATTGATTTATGTCTATACTTTTCCTTGGTGCAAACCTTTGAATGGGTATCTTTATATCAATTGATTTATGTGGAGTCCTATTATAAACATATGTAGCTGCTCCAAGAGCTAGATCCCACATGTTTCCTGGTAGTTTAGAATCATACATATTTGCTCGCTCCCTTTTCTGAATGGTTTGATTAAACCGTTCGGCCACTCTATTGTGTTGTGGAGTATCTGGACTTGAGAATCGAGACTCAGCTCCAATTTTGTTTAAGACGTCAATTGTGTAGCCTCTAGTGAATTCTGTGCCCGGTCAGATTGCAGATAGCACACCTTAGCATCAACACCTAAGAGATTTCGTGCACTTTTGATAAATGCCTCCAGATATTCTCTGGTTTCACTTTTCGACCTCATGGGATAAGTCATTGCTAGTCTAAAGTAATCGTCGACGGAAACTGAAATAAAACGATATCCCTTCGGGTATGTTTGTGGACTTATCGGTCCCATGATGTCAGAATGTATAATTTCCAGCGGCTTCACCGCTCGTTGTCTCGTTTTGCTAAAAGGCAATTTATTAAACTTAGCTACCATGCAAATCTCGCAGTCTTTGACCGACTCATCAAACTTAACGCTTTGTAGACTTTTGTTTCCTGGAAACATCCTTTGCATCGACTTCAAGTAATCTAAGGATGCATGTCCAAATCGTACATGCCACAGTAATGCCTTGTTGTTGGCCAGAAATTTTTCATCTTTCTTATTGAATGGCGTTTCGTCACCTGTGAATTCCTCACATTCAATGTCATTTGCATTATCGAGTTTTCGATCCCAGATTGATTTGTCAAAGCTAAAATTTTGAATCGGTGGATTTACTATCTCCTGCGTTGTTTCCGAACCCTTTGAGTTAATTTCCTTATCATAAGATTTATCCACAACGGTCACCTCCAATGCGGGTCTCGTTTCTGTTTCTATTAATTCTTTCAGATGTACATCATCAGTCGGGTTGGCATCAGTATCTAATTTTGATCTATCTGTAAGTGAGGCTTTGCTACGAGTCATGTATCTCGGTTCATTCTCGGAACTTTCTGTCGCAAGATTAGCTATTGCTTTTATCATCTTTCTGTTATTAGTGATCTGGCACCTATCATTGATTCTATCTACTTCTAGTTCGATTATCCAGAAAGGCTTCCGATAAATTCCCTTGATAAATGACTCGTGCGAATTGGGATCAAAAATGTCGACCTGCTGATTGTCCAGGTAAATGCTTAGACCCATGTCAGCAAACTTCCTTAATGACAGGAGATTCTCCGACAAATCTTTGGTACATATAACGTTCTCCAAACTCATTTTCCGATCATTGTCTAATCTAACGTTTACCGTTCCAGCTCCCTCTAAAATGAGGTCAGCATATACGTCTTTATTGGCACCTTTTATACAATTTACTTTAGTTTGATCAATCGTTTTGAATATCAGTTTGGAGCTCGTTAAATGTTCAGTAGCACCTGAATCCGCTAAGAACTTTACCAACAAATTAATATTTTTAACATCGCTCTTATCTGATAACAAATTTATCCCAGGCATCGTGCAATAATTTGTGGCAACCATTTTTGTGCCTTCGACATTACCTTTATTTGAAATATTGTCCTTATTGTTCTCTTTGCCTGGTTTTACCCGTTTCGCACTTTCGTCACAATTCTCGTCAATAAATTTGCGCTTTCCTTTAAGTCCGGCTTTGCGATTTGCTCGAGGAAATCCAGATTTCTCGTTCTTTCTCGAGACGAAGTGTCTCGAAGGCGGTCTGTGTTGACTCTGCTTTGGCCGTTTCCCTGTACAATCCTTTGCAAAATGCCCCGCCTTTCCACACAGGTAGCACAGGGAAGTAGCTAAATTGCGGTTATCGTAGTTGCGATAACCTCGGTCATGATCATTGTAGTTACGCCTTTCCTGGTGTTGCTTCTCATGCCTCACATATAATGCTGTAGGCCCTATCTTTGTGTCCCCCCTTTCATCGGCCTCCTGTTGTACAATAAAGGCCTTCAATTGTTCATAGTTCAAGTCTTTGCCTGTTGAACTTTTCGACAAGAAGTTGGCGGTTCGCAGATGTGAAGTCGCATGAACAACCGCATTGTAAAAGGCGTCCCTTTTCTCTTCTTCCAAGAGGGATTTAGCATCTGATATAGTATCGTAATTCCGTATCAGATCCTCGAAACGGTCCAAAAACTGTGCTGCCGTTTCTTTATGCGGAGTGTATCGCATACCATAGAGTCTTTGCCTTATTGTTTGAGGAGTTAAATTTGTCTCGCACCTTTTTATATCCCGAATCTTGTTCAGGATTTCCACAGGATCTTTAATT